>APFE030776428.1:354438-399483 GCA_000404065.3 Pinus taeda
ACAACCTCCAGGTTATGAAGTTGATGGCCAAGAGCATAAAGTTTGTAAACTGAAGAAGGCTCTTTATGGGCTGAAGCAAGCTCCAAGAGCATGGTACAACAGAATAGATGCATATCTGATTGAGAATGGGTTTGATAAGTGTGATGGTGAACCCACACTCTACATAAAGGAGAATGATGGTAAGATTGTTATTGTTGTTTTATATGTAGATGATCTGATTTTTACTAGCAATGATGCTTCTCTCATTGTTGATTTTAAAGCAGTCATGAAAAATGAATTTGAAATCACTGACTTGGGCTTCTTAAGATATTTTCTTGGAATTGAAGTAGACCAAAGTGAAAATGGTGTTTTTATTTCTCAAGATAAATATGTAGAAGCTATGTTGAAGAGATTTAACATGCAGAACAGCAAGGCAGCTATGACTCCAACTATAATGGGGCTGAAATTGACCAAAGAAGACAGTAGCAAGGATTTTGATCCAAAATTGTACAAGAGCATAGTTGGCAGCCTTATGTACTTGACTGCAACTAGGCCAGACATTATGCACGCTATGAGTTTAATCTCCATATTTATGGAAAGACCGAAAGAGACTCATTGGCAGGCAACCAAGAGGATTCTAAGGTATGTGAATGGAACGAAGGGGTTTGGTATTTTATACTCCTCTTCTCAAAGTTTCATGTTGACAGGTTACACGGACATTGATTGGGCTGGAAGTGTTGATGATAGAAAAAGCACATCAGGATATGTGTTTCATATGGGATCGGGAGCCATCTCATGGGCTTCCAAGAAGCAACCAGTTGTGGCTTTATCAACAGCAGAGGCAGATTACGTGGCAGCAACAGCAGCAGCATGCCAAGCAGTGTGGCTAAGAAGAGTTCTCAGAGATTTGTGTCATGAACAGGAAAATGGCACAACCATTTACTGTGACAATAGCTCAGCAATAGCATTGTCTAAAAACTCTGTTTTTCATAAAAGAACAAAGCACATAGATACCAAATTTCACTTCATACTTGGAATTGGTTAATACATGGTGAGATTGTTTTGCAGCACTGCAGAAACAGAGGATCAGCTGGCTGACATCTTGACAAAACCATTGCCAAAGAAAGGTTTTGATCATTTCAAGAAAATGCCTGGGTATGCAGCAGTTGAAATTAAGGGGGAGTGTTGGAATTTAATTCCAACTGCATCACATAAATGCTGAACAAAGATTTGATCTACAGCAGTTATTTCAGATTGTTCGGTGCCGCAAAGTCTTCTGATATTTTTGAGCATTAAATTTAGAAATTAAATCCCCTGCAAACAGTCGTCTTATTTTTGCTGGAAAGGCATCACCGCCTTCTGCAATAAATACAAAGATAAAGATCAGCAGATATTTTACTTAGCTTATTGTTTAATCAGATATTTATTTTTCCTATAAATGTAACGCACAGCAGTCCTGTTTTCAAAAGCAAGTGCAAGAAGGTGTAAGCAGAAAAAGAACAGCAGTTCTGTTTTCTGTGTGATTGTAAGAAATTTCTGAACAACAGTTCTGTTTTTGTACTCTGAGAGAAAAGAGTGAAGGTTAGAAGAACAAATGTGTGTCTCTTCTGTAAATGCACAGCAGTGCTGAACCTGCGATTTTCTGAGATAGAAAATCGATTTCTGGAACTAAAGCGTTCCTCTTGTAACCGCTAAGTTTACTGTATCAGTTTTGGTTATTGCTTATGAATACAAGTTTACTGTTTTGCTGATTTTCAGTTGTTGTTACACCAAGTGTCAAAAACACTTTGATTTCACTCTGTAAGTCTATTAGTGATATGACGCCAACTTGATTTAGTTGCTGTTACACAAAGCGTCAATTTTCTTAAAGTGACTTAGCGTCAAAATCGTGTTGTCGTTATACCGAGTGGCTTGACGTCAAAACTCGCGTTGCTACAACACCACGATCAGCGTTGCTGCAACACCAAGTCCTGTTGCCGCAACACAGTTTCCAGTAAACAGTTTTCAGTTTTTTCTATGTTAACAGAAACAGAGTATTATTCCGCGTTGCTGCAACACCAGAATCTTGTTGCTGCAACACCAAGTCCAGAAAACGAAATTATCATTTTTCTGAGCAGAAACAGAGCATTTTTGTGTTCTCTGTTTGTTAAGGAATTTAGCAGAAAATTCCACCATTGTATTAGAGCGTTGTTCTCTGGTCTTTTGTGTTTGAAATCACCATAAAATTCCAACATATTGCTCCCCCAAAGGCCGCACCTTAAACTATAGGTGTATTTGAGGCCAATCAAACCTGTGAATTTAAGCCTCCATGATCTTTGGTTGCAATAGTCTTTTGTTGCATTTTATGTTTTTTTCAACTATTTTGGTATGTTAATGGAATGTCAGGTGCTTTAATAGTTGTGTATATTAGTTATCTTAATATATGTTAATGCCTTCAAATGATTAGAAAAGTATGCTAATAGGATTAAAAGAATACATCTAATGTAATGTAAGTAAAGAGTGGAAGTATAAGTAAATGGGATCAAATGTAGCATACAACATACATTTTTAATTAAAATGTTTTTCAATATATTGTTCAACCATTGGCATTGTCTGGATGGATGGCCAGTTGCTGCAAGTGTATTGGGATTGATGTCAACGATATTAGCATTAAGGTAGGTAAGTACAGACGTTGGCATTGATGTCCACTAGCCTAGTCAACCAGATTAGCATTGAGTTTGGTGGAAGAAGATGTTGGCATTGATGTCCACTAGCTAGCTATGATGGCAATTGGGGCTAGCAATAATATGCATGGTGTATCAAGCTCAAGGGGAGTCCCATGGTTGTTGTAATCTCTTGCAGAGAGTCACCATAATAGGAGGCTTATTGAAGAAGTCATGATATGACGACTATGATGGTTGGGAGATCCATGCTTTGAAGGCATTTCTAGATTAAAAGATCAACTCAGATGCCCCTAGATGTGGCACAATTGAAGTTTACTTAGGAAAAACCTTACAACGGTATATTGAAGTCTGCAAATGACCTCCTAGATTGTAATTTATCGACAATCAAAGTCATGACCTCCAAAGTCAAAGTTGCAGTGCCAAAAGTAGCTAAAGGACCCTTTAGTGGCATGTTAGTTTGGCAACTTTCCCAAATATAGTGGAGCAGTTTAGGGCAACAGCTAACAGAGAACCAAGCAGATGTGGTCTGACAACATTGTAGCGGGGAGTTTTTTGTTTAACCAATGGTGGAGCCCACTCTACAGCTAAGCCCAATGGATAGGTCTTGAAAGTTTTTGAAGGGTTGCGAAGGTGGGCACTGGGATGGAAGTGTCAGGGGAATGTGCACCTAGTAGCAGCGGGGAACATTTTGATTGGATGACGATGGAGCCCTCCCTACACATAGGCCTGACAAGAGTGCCTTGGAAGGTTTATGCAAGGGAAAGGATGAAAAATTGGGATGACGCAAGACGAGTTCAAATAACGTGGAAATCCAGAGGTAGATTAAGCACCATCAACATTAGAGGAGGCCTTGATGGGTCAACAGGCGGAACAGTTAAGGGATGGAGTGTCAAGATGGAAATATGCCAATAGTACCAATCTAGATATAAATGATGATGGTTCTTCCTGAAGCCCCCCTCTCAATACCACAAACACTAGCAAGGGGTGTCGAGATGAGTGGAAACCAGAGATATTGACCGACGGTGGTTTTCTAAGCACTTGGCAATATGGTAAGTGGAGAAGAGACTAGACCCTTAAGAAATTCCTATAAAGGTTTTTCTCACAAAACTAGAGTTTGGGGACCCTTTCTCTCTCCTCTCTGAGAGTGGGATAGATGGCAACACATTACTGATCAAAGGTGACATCAAAATGATGTCATCCTATTGGTCATAGCTTGAAAGGTTTTGTAGCAACACACAGAGGGAGTGTGAGGTTGACTAAGTGTCGAGATGACGTGGGCACTGTGAGAGATAACTAAGCCTAGGACCAATGTTATTGGCCCATGGTGTTGTGGGAGGACCCCATCGGGATAACTCAACCTTGCGAGTTTTTTTATTGGATGGTGCATACTTCGAGCATACCCCACGGGACAACTAAACCTACCTATAAGAGCTTGAAAGTTTACTAGGGAGGCACAAAAGATAATGTCAAGTTTGAGAACTATGGGCTAAGCGTCAGCATGAGGATACATGTAGTGGAAGATCAAGGGAATGAAGAAGTTTATAAAAGGAATTAAGCCCTCGTAGGCTAGGGAAGAAGTTTAGTGCCTATAGGCCTAGCTGGAGGTCATAGCATCTGGTCCTGTGATGGAAAAGAAAGCTAGGCACTAGAAAAGGAGCTAAAAGCATTTTGGAAGAATTGAAAAAGTGTGTAATATAATTTAAAAAGGGGTCGCAGAGGTTATGTTTTACAGTGATGGAATTAAAATGGCTTTGGGCCTTTAATAAAGTGTTTGGACACTTGGATGGGTGGGTTGACAGCTTTGGGAGAAGTCCTCCATTTTTTGCAGGGGTACCAAATGTGGCATTGCACCATATTCATTCATTCGTGAAGTTTGAATGAGTTGGAAGATCACTTGGGAAGTTCCTCCATATTTGGTTGTTATTGGGAAGTATAAATTACCATAAACTTTTAAGCTAGCCTTAATACTAGTTCACACACCCTCTCAGTCTTAACATTGTTTCAAACAATTGGTATCAAATCTTGGTTCCTTTAGGAACAACTTAACTTCTTGAAGGTAGATCAAAAGGAAACAATGGCTAATCATGTTTGGCTATCATCAGAGGGAGTTCCATTTTTAAATGGATCAAACTATGAGCTCTAGAGGATTAGAATGGGATCCTATTTAATGGTCATGAATGAAGATGTTTGGTTGTCTAAAGAATATGGAGAGAAGAATAAGTTTAGTGAAAAAACCAAGGGGATTATCATGAAAGGGTTGTCAAAGTCGGATGTTGATAAAGTGAGACATTGTGAGACAACAAAGGAAATGTTGGACACGTCATATTGTCTATGTGGAAGAGATAGCAATGTGGCTCAAGAGAAGGTCAAAGACCCTTGTTGCTCGAGTAGTGAACCACAACATGGTGCTAGAAATGATAAATAGAAGAGGAGAAGGAAGAAGACGAAGAAAGAATCCCATAAAAGAGATGCTAAGGAGATTGAGGATCTACCTCTTAATGCAAAAAAGACTACTTATAACTCTCAAATTGATGATGGTGATGAATTAGAAGAAAGGTAATGCTTCTGAGGAGGTATGTTATTGCTATATGGTAAACATAAAAAGGTAGGTCATTTATCTTATAGATGTTCCATGTGAAGGTTTTGAGGATAAAAGTGCATCTAGAAGTGATGTAGATAGACCTACCTAGTAGAAATAGCAAATGAGGGATCCTCGGGAGAAGAAGAGAGTATATCCCATGAAGAGGATAGGAGTAGCCCCGTTAGTGATGAATATGGAATACTTCTCAGATCTGTGGAAGATTCCATGGACACAAAGAGGAATTTAGATCTTTGTGGTGGCTATGTTCGCACCTCTGATAATTAAGAAAAATATCTCAATGAAAGGATCTACTTTAGGAAGAATTTCATCTCTTCCCTAAAATAGAATAAGGAGCTATCAAAATCCAACCCCAGGAAAAATGATCAGCTGCAAGAATGTGAGCTTGAGAATCAAAAGTTGAGAAAATAATTATTTATCTAAATTATCAACAAGGAGAGGTTAGTAGATTGAATGAAATGTTCACCAATAATTTGCATGAAAAATAAGCCTTATGTGAGAGATTACAAGCTAAAGTAGTATCATTGAGACATGACATAGAAAGGGAAAATAAAGAATTGCCTCAATATCAGAAGCTTGAAAAGAGCAGGAAGGCCTTGGATAAATTGTTTTCTAAGTAGAGATCCCCTCTCATCAAGGCTGGTTTGGGTCGCAAAGAAGAATCAAGCTCCAATGGAACAAAGGAAGTTGAAGGTCCCAACAATAAAAAGGAAAATAAGTTGTTGGAAAGCAACAACAATAAGAGAAGAAAATACAACAATATAATGTTAAGCAACAACATCAAGTAGAGTAGTAGAAGAGAGATACAAAACAACAAAGAAGAATGCAAGGAAACAATCCAGACAACCATGGAAGTCTCATGAAAAACCATCGAAGGTCCTTTCCCCCTCAAGGACAAAGCACTCAAAATAAAGGTATCTTCAGTCCTCAAAAGCCCTTTTATGGTTATTGTTTTTCTTGCAACAATTTTCGAAATAAAGCCATATATTTTACAAGGTTTGCAAGAAAATAAAATGTGTTGGGGAGCAGTGATCCAAGAAGGCATAGGATGACTAGAAATAAGCATGGTGATAGCAATAGTGGGTTTGAAAAGAATGTTGCCAGAAACAATAATCCTTTTGCCCCATTCCTAAGACATGTAGAATGCTACAATTGTGGCAATATTGGGCACAAGATAACGAGCTGCAGATATGAGAAGAACAAGGATTCTTCTCAGTACATGCAAAAGGAGCAACTTAGTCATTGAGAATGAAATTAGAGGATGGGTAAAAGGATAACAAGTACATCTTCAATGATACGTGTCAAAGGATCAAGTTGAAAAGAGGAGAAATAAATCAAAAGAAAAACAAGAAGAAATATCCTCTTACCCTCATACAAAACCTCTCTATAAGGAAAAAATCTAGAAAGAAGATATGGAAAAAAAAAGGAAAGAAGCGATGAGTGCCCTTCCAATTAGCATAACCTAAATGAAACCAATGTAGGCTAAAAAAGAAACTAAAAGATAATTCTCTTGCCGGGACTTGACCATTGAAGCATTGGAATAAGGAGGAGGAAAATCTACTCAAGTGGAGTAGATCCTCTATTTCTCTTGATTAAAACAAGAGAATGGCATCAAGTGAGGCCAAATAATTCAGATGCAAGAATAGTTAATCTTATACAGGGTGATGCATTTGAGAATTGGAGGTATGACCAAGTCCCCTTGCTTATTACAGTAATGATTTTATTTATTTTAAATGTATAAAAATTGCAAGAGACAACATAATTCAATTAGTTTGGTTTTATGGAGAGTTCAAAACACTTTAAGTTGTGAGAAGAATATGAGTTGCAGCAGAAGTGTGGAATGACAAGAGGCCCATAGTTAAGTCAATTCCACAGGATTAGTCCCCAAGCAGAAGCAAGGAAGTATAAGTAGGAGATCAAAGAGCACTGACTCAGGGGAAGTTTCTTTAGTAAGCAGTAGCAGGAAATAATTTTCAACCATAGGAAGAAAGATTGCAGAGGAAATGAAAGGTTTGCATCTTGGGTGAAATACCCTTATTTCATTTAAGATTCCAAGTTTGATTATGCCTAGCCGTCTTGTGTTCAGGAAACATAATTGGTACAAGATTTTCATGTCCCTGAGTTGTCAATTGGTATTGCTATGTCAATTGGTAGTCTTGGGTTCAAGTAGAGAAACCTTTTTGTGTAAATGGACATTTCCTTTTGAGAGGAGAACATAAGAGTTTTCTTGGTACAATATACGATTTGCAACAATTTCGTGGTGCAATTGGCATTACTCAAGTAACAATCCATATGTGTAGCAATATGATCTCAAGGAGAGCAGTAGTGACTATTAATATGATCAGGAGAAGTGAGCACAATCTACGAAGAAACAACAACAAAAACAGTGAAAAAAAAGCTCAATGCATCACTAATGGCTGGTATTTGCATTCAAGAACAATACCATGAGAACTTTTAATTGGTATAAATTTCTTTTAATTGATACAAAAGATGCATTGGTAGAAAGAGTACTCATTCAATAGCCATAAGGTGACGAGAGTTGTATGGGAATTTAAAGAAGAGACAATATATATTCAAGGGGAACATATCACATATGTCGAGTTTATAAAGCAGGAGTAGCTACAAGAAAGGAATAAGGACTTGGTTTTCTAGTGTTTAGTTTTGCAGGTGTCTCTACCCAGGATGAGTGTAGTTGATCTTGGATGACACACTTCATAGGCCTCACTAGAGACATCATCCCTTGAGAAGAGAAGTTAGCAAAGTGGAATGCACATTAATAACTTAACCTTCGGTCAATTACTGTAAGGGGAGAAGAAGCATCTTGTAACCCTTTGCCATTGATGTCAAAGGGGGAAAGTAAGTTTTGATTGCCCATGCAGAGGAGAGAAAAATAGTAAGTTGTGATGGCCCATGTAGAGGAGAGAAAGTCATTAGTAGATCATGCAAGGAGAAGTCTGGAAGCAACATGAGGATTGACCATCACTGTGGAGAAGTGTTGAGGTGTTGCCATAAATTCCAAAGGGAAAGATTTTTGGATATTTGGCATTGTCTAGATCGCTGGTGGTTGCAAGTGTGTTGGCATTGATATCAACCAAATTAGCATTGAGGTAGGTGACAGTAGGCATTGGCATTTATGTCCACTAGCCTAGTCAACCTGATTAACGTTGATCTTGGTTGCATCAGACATTGACATTGATGTCCACTAGCCTAGCTGTGATGGTAATTGGGGCTAGCATTTAAGTGCATGGTATGTCAAGCTCAGGGGACATCCCATGGTTGTTGTAGTCTCTTGTAGAGAATCATCATAGTAGCAGGTTTATTGGAGAAGCCATGATATGATGACTATGATGGTTGGGAGGTCCATGCTTTGATGGAATTTATGAATAAAGAGGATCATCTCAAATTTCCTCAGTTGTAGCATAGTTGGATTATGGTCAGAAAGAGATTTATAATGGCATATTGAAGTCTGAAAATGGGCTTCTAGATCGAATTTTATCGATGGTCAAAGTAATCATCTCGAAAGTCAAAATTGCAGTTCCAAAAGTAGCTAAAGGACCCTTTAGTGGCATGTTATTTTAGCATGTTTTCCAAATATGATGGAGCTTTCTAACGGATCAGCTAACCAAGGACCGGGCGGACGCGATATGATAGTGTTGCAATAGGGAGCTTTGTTTGGCCGACGATGGAGCCTGATATACATCTAAGCCTGATGGATAGGTCCTAGAATATTTTAAATGGTCACAAAGGTGATCATTGGGATGGAAGCGTCAAGTGGACATAGACTTGACAATAGTGGGGAATGTTTTGATTGGATGATGGTGGAGCCCTCCCTACACGTAGGCCCAATGGGATTGTGCTAGAAGGTTTATGTAGGGAAAAAGACAAATAACTCGGAAAAAACAAGAAGAGTTTAAATACCATGCAAGTTTTAAGGAAAATTAGGCACCACACACATCAGAGGAGGTCTCTACGGGTCAACAAGAAGAAGAATTAATGGGAAGAGGAGTGTTAAGATGGCGATATGCTCATATCATCGATATGGAGATCAATGACGGAGGCTCATATTGACACCCCCCTCTCAATATCACAAACATCTAGCAAGGGCTATCAAGATGGGTGGCAATCAATGGTATTGACCAACGACGGTTTTCCAAGCACTGGGAAACGTGGCAAGTGGAGAAGAGGCTTGATGAGCCTCATCATTGGATAATTATATGGGCCTTAATTCACCTCCTAGCTTAGTCGAACCAACTATTCTCATAACTTACGACATACTTTTGATTATATTTTCTTTATGAGATGAGTTAGAGTTGGATATTTTTCTTTGTGGTCTAATGTGCATCTAATGCAGGATTAAAGGAGAAAAGAAAGGAATTTTGGCAAAGACCAAGGTCAAAACTTGAATGGGACAAGGTAGATGGATTATAGGAGGTAAATCCTCCTCATTTACTAGCCATACATTGAAATATTCCTCCATCAACTCGGAGTGCAAACAACCAAATCATGAGGACTAGAAGGCAGCCGAGCAAGTCAAAGACAAAGCACCAGTTTATCTCGAGTTTGGGAGCTGAGCCTCCCTAATTTTAAGGAACTCGTTGGAGACTTCAGATGTATAAGTAGAGGGGCCTAGGACCTCATTAGGATTCGGATTTTTATTGTAAAACTCTACTCTATTTTTGAGTTGCAATACCTGTGACAGTTTTTTTGATGTAATCTGTTGTTTTGGTAATAAGAATGAGATTGTTTTGAGCCAGCACTGAGTTAAATCAAAGGGTTGAAGCTCTTGGTTTAGGGCCCAACCCTAGCAGCCAAGGCTCCTATTTATTGTACATGTATGCTAGTTTAGATTCATAGCTTAATTGTTCATTTTCTTAGTATATGCCTTTCCATTATAGTAGTGTAGATTAGAATGGTTGTGTGATAGTTTGCTTCCATTTGTGCCTTCTTTCAAGTAGAAGGTTAGCAAGGAGAAAAAAAATCACCACAAGGTTGTCAGTAGGTTTCTTGGCCTCACTTCCTCCCTCTAGGACCATGACTTGAGGAAGGGACCCTTCAGCAACCCCAAAAACACAAATTTCTAGTTCTTGTATGAGCTTTGGAGTTTGTTGTCTTGGATCCAGTATTTGGTTCATGTTGCAAGGAATATTTCATTTTCATCTTTTTCCATCTCCATTTATGCAATAAGATATCCCTCATGCTTTCATTCTCTTCAACGACTTTCTCCATGCATAATATAGGCAATTGATTCATTCTTTTCTAGTTTATGAAAATGTATCTTGTTGCATAGTTCTTGGAAGACACACATGTTTTAAGCAGAGAAGGTACTTCAGGAGGAGACCAAGACTTCATCACCAGTAGCCACCTTCCACTTCATCCACCTTAGCCATCCCTTGTTTCACCATCAACCTCACTAGTTTTTCATCATTTTCAAAGAAATTCCCCTAGATACATTGAGTGAATCTAGCTATCTCTTATCTTGGATGTTGACTCCTGAGTGCTCCTAGACCTTCTAACACTCCATTCCACCCATCACACACCTTTCCGAAGCTTCCCAATACCTCCAACACCTCACAAGTAGATCTTGGTTGTATCCTTTAGGTTTCCTATAATTCCTATAGGATCATCCTGTAGGTTTCTAGTACATCCTGTAGGTTTTTCTGAAATGGCCTGTTTTGAGGATGAATTAATGGGAAACCTCTAAGAAGTCAAAAAAGCCTCTTAGAACCCCTCCACACCATCCAACCACTTCATAAACCTTCTATCCATCCTCAAACACCTTCCATCCACCTATCACATCCACAAGAACAATTAGTTTGCACACTTGATTTTTCCAAAAAAAAAACCAAAAAAATGAAAACAGATTTAGTTTAGTTTCTTTGCTTGCACATTAGTATTGTTTGATGTTTTTTACTTCTGCAACTTATATAGTAGCATTTTTTTAGTGTTTATTTAGCAATTATTCTTAGCATAGCTTCTTAAATGATTAATTAGGGTATGGTGTGGTGTAGCATTACATGTTGGTTTTTTTTTCCATTGCTGTAGTAGAGTAACTCTCTTAGAGTAGATTTTCCCTTATTCCATTAAAGAATCAAGCTTCTTTTGACTCTATAGAAGTCTGGCTTGGAACCCCAATGGTCTCTCGCTAGCTAAACAGTGACAACAGGAAGAACCATCACTTTTACTTGTGCATACAACACTATCACATCCAAGTTTGTACAAACCTCGGGTTGATAAATAAAGCTGGTAGCCCATGAGTTGCAACATCCTTGCTGCAATATTAGCGCTCATCACTTTTTGGCGTCGTTGCTGGGGAGGTGTATATGTAGAATGTGGTTGCTGCTTTCGTTTCTTCTATTTCTTGCCTTTAATATTCTTCCATTAGTTTACTTCTCCAAAAGTAATCTAGTTGTTTCCTTTCTTTCATTTTGCATTATCTGCTTTCCTTTCCATTTTGCAAGTAGGATTTGAATTCAACAAGTAGCTTTTTCATTCTGTCAATAATTTTCATTCAATCAACAATTTCAATTCTACAAGTACTTTCCAAGTTTTAAAAAATAATACAAAACCAACCCAAAAATATTTCCTTTCATGCCTCGTAGGAATAGAGGCAACTTAGGGAAACTTTTGCCAAATAACCCCACTGCATACAACAGCCATCCTTCTCTCTTCTTTGGTGGTTGTGAACTGGAGGAACCCTTAAGTGAGTAACCTGACATATTTGAAGAACCTACAGGGGAAGAAGAAGAAGAGGAACCCATTCCTACTAAACCAATGGCTGAAAGCCGAAATGACAGAGGGAATAGAGAGAAAGTTGAGGGTGCCTTACCCATCAAGGAAACCAATGGGGACACTAAGATGAAAAATATAAGCCCCTCTGCCCTACCTGATTTCCATGGCCTAAACACAGAGGACCCTGACACTTTCCTGTTTGAGTTTGTTGTTATATGTCGAACCTATGATTATACAGATGATGAAAAAACGTTAAAATTATTTCCATCTACCATCAAGGATGCAACGTTGCGCTGGTTCATGAGTTTACCTAGAGGTAGCATCAAAACTTGGGCTCAGATGCAACATGCCTTTAACAACAAATATTGGGACTACTATTGGTCAAAGGATAATAAAGAAGAAATTTTTAGGATGACCATAGGCCATGATGAATCCTTAGAAGACTACGAAAAAATATTCTAGCTCAGCTAGAAAAGGGCCAGGTGCACACTTGACCCTGAATCACTAAAGTAGGTCCTTCTTTAGGGAGTAAGAGAAGATCTTCTGGATACCCTACATTTGTTAGCAGGAAGAGACATCTACCAATTACCCTATGAAGATATCAAGACTCTCTTTAGAAACCATTCTAGGGCAGCCATGAAAAACGGTAGGGGTAGTCAACCTATGGCCAATACATCATCTTCCAACTCATCCATCAAGGGTGAAATTGGAAACATGCTGGGAGATTTCAAAAGTGAGATGTTGCAAACCCTTGCCTTTCAAATGGACAACATGAGCATTAAAAGGAAGCAGGAAGAAGCAAGAGACCCTTGGCCATCTTTTGTCCTAGATGCACCAGGAGGCATCCTAAGAATGAATGTCCATTGAACTATATTGAAATTTTCTCTGTCCTTGAAGAAAACCACTCCACATAAAAGTGCCCTTCTTTACCCAGACTCAAAGTTATATATCAAGGAGCTAAAGGGGTCACTGAGCAGCTTTCCTACATTAACCAAAGGAGACCTCCTAGTCCTAGACCAAACCAGCAAGGCATGCAAGGGTCATCCCATGCATATTACAACCCCAACCAAACCACATCTATACCTTCTTGGGGACCCCCTACTCATCCTTCCTGGTCTACACCCCCTCCTTGGTCCTATGCATCTCAGTATCATTCCCAGCCAGCCAACCCGTCATTTCAACCTTATGCTCCACCACAACTTCAATGGAATACACCACTCTAGGGGTGGAGGCTCCAATACAACAATGCTCTAGCTCTATTGCCTCCACCACCTGCCCAACCATAGCTCCTACACACTGCTCCACTTAAGCAACCCCAGATGCCTACATAACCAAATCCGAACCCGAATAATAGCTAGGCTCAACAAGTATACAGTGGAGAGACATCATATCCAGCTTATGCTGTGGAAATTCAAAAGATTAACCTGAGATCTAGGAGAGTTCTCCTAGATAACCAACCTCCCCCTCCACCTAGGGAGGTTGAGGAAGAAAGAGAGAAAAGCATCCTTAATGTAAATCCACCCTTTCCTGAGAAATTAGCCCAACCACTCTAGCCTACCCCACAAGAGACTGAACTTCTGGGAGAATTGAAAACTCTATGTGTAAAGATCCCCCTTCTCCAGGCAATAAAAGATGTTCCCATTTACAATAAGTTGATTAAGGAGAAATGCTTCAAGTATCCAGAGAGGAGAAACAGGGATGCCCCTACCATTAATGTCATTGGGCAGCTATCTGACTTAATGCTGGGGAAGGTAATATATCCAAAATATTTGGAACCTAGAAGCCCTGTAGTAGATGTGCACATCAATGGCACCATTGTCCCACACACTCTGATCGATCTTGGGGCTGCCATTGATGTGATGATCAAGGACACCATGCTCAAGCTCAACCTCCAAGGGTAATTGAGGAAGACCACAACAATCATGCAACTTGTAGACCATTCCACAATAACCCTTGAGGGTATTGTGGAGGATGTGATGGTCTCCATTGACTCTGGGAGTACCCTGCAGATTTCCTAGTTCTCCAGCTTAAGGCTAAGCTTAGCGGTTATCCTCTCATCCTTGGGAGGCCGTCGTTGGCCATGGCTAATGCTTACATTAGCTACAGAGATGGGATTATGACCATCAAGAATCGGCATATGTCCAAGCAGTTAGTCTTATACCCTCCTGCTCAACCTTCTCTAGAGCATGATTTACCTTTATGGTTGGAGGAGGAGGAAGAAGATGAAGTTTATTCCACCCAACTTTATGCTTTGGAAGCAACATGGGAGGAGGATAGCAAGATGAGGATGACTTGATTGATCACCTACTCCAAAGTCTAATTCTCGGTTCATTACCTTTAGAAGAAGAAGTAAATAAAACCCAGAACAATCATCCAATTGACTTATGCTTGGTTGATTCTAACCCACTCCATGTCAAAACCATACAATTTGGCCCAGAGAAAACCTTGAAAATAAATCCATCTCTTTTTGCTCTCGAAGAGGAGAAGCTATGCAACATGTTAAAGGAAAATCTCGAAGCCTTTGCTTGGAGTTACAAGGAAATGAAGGGAGTACACCCCTCAATGTGTACTCACCACATATACATAAAAGAAGGTTGCAAGCTGGTCCGGCAACCACAAAGGAGGATGAATTCAGCTCTTAAAGATATAGTCAAAGAAGAACCGCAAAAACTGCTAGATGCAAGATTCATTTATCCTATGTCCTACAATGACTGGGTCTCCCCTTTGGTGTTAGTTCCCAAGAAAAATGGTAAGTGGAGGATTTGTGTCGTTTATAGAGAGTTGAACAAGACCACAAAGAAGGATCATTTTCCTCTACCCTTCATTGACCAAGTTATAGATGGCCTGGCAATGTAAAGGTTTTTCTCTTTCCTAGATGGATTCATTGGGTACAACCAAATCCAAATCTGCCCAAAAGACCAGGATAAGAACACATTCACCTATCCTTGGGGTACTTTTGCCTATAGGGTCCTTCGTTTTGGCCTATATAATGCTCCTGCCACTTTCTAGAGAGTAGTCTTGAGTATTTTCGTCGAATTACTCCATGATGCGGTGGAGATTTATATGGATGATTTTACACCATATGGCTGTGATTTTCAAGAAGCCTTGTCTAACCTAGGCAAAGTACTGCACAAGTGCATTGAAATGAACCTGTCTCTCAGTCCTGAAAAATGTGAATTCTTTATGACTGCAGGGATCGTGCTAGTTTATTCAATATCTCAAGAAGGACTGCAGGTGGACCCAAACAAAATAGCCATCATCCAAAGGGTCCCATCTCCTCAAAAGTAGAGAGATTTCAGAAGTTTCCTAGGGTTAGCTAGATACTATCGAAGGTTCATAAAGGACTTCAACAAGTTGGCCTCTCCTTTATTTGGTTTGTTGGCCAAATATTCTAAGTTTATATGGTCAAAAAGTTGTCAAGCGGCCTTAAACATCCTAAAGGATAAGTTAACCACTGCACCAATTCTTCGAGGCCCAAACTAGGCCTTCCCCTTTCATATTCATGTTGATGCCTCACACAAAGCCATAGGAGCAGCCCTAAGTCAGGTAGATGAAAAACTTCTTTATGCTATCTATTTTATCAGTAAGAACTTATCAAAGGCTTAACTAAATTATACAGTGACCGAAAAGGAACTCCTGGCTGTTGTAGATTCATTAAACAAATCCAAGCATTACATTACAGGCTATCAAACATTTGTGCATACTGACCATGGTGCAATCAAATATTTAATGAAAAAACTAGATGTGAATTCTCAAATTATAAGATGGTTACTTTTATTACAACAGTTTGATCTAACCATTGTTGACAAGCCTAGTAAGGAAAACGTTGTTGCAAACTTTTTATCTAGGGTAAATTCGCTTGCAAGTGAAGAAGGAATGGTGGATGACTAGTTACCAGATGAGCACTTATTTGCTATTTCAGTTCTCTCTCCATGGTTTGCTGATATAGCAAACTATTTGGCATCAGCTCAACTCCCACCAAACTTGTCCTCCAAGGAAAAGAGCAAGATAGTTAGGAAAAGTGCCCTCTTCACTTTGATTAGGGGCAATCTTTTCAAACATGGCCCAGATCAAATCTTGAGAAGGTGTGTCAAGGAAGAGGAAGTTTTTGACATCCTCTGACCTGTCATGATGGGCCTTGTGGAGGTCACTTTGCAGCAAAGAGGACAACATTCAAAGTGTTACAAGCATGTTATTATTGGCCCACTCTTCATCAAGATGTGAAAAAATACACTAGTCAGTGTGATCAGTGCCAAAGGATGGGAAGGCCTACTCCAAGAGATGAAATGCCTCTGCAGCCTCAAGTGACTTTTGAGCCATTTGACAAGTGGGGCATGGACTTCATTGCGCCTATTGACCCTCCTTCAAAGAAAAAACAGTAAATTATTGTGTGCATTGATTATTTGACTAAGTGGGCCGAAACCAAGGAAATTAAGGCAACAATAGAAGAGAAGGTGGCGGAGTTCATAAGGGAGAATGTATTCTACAAATTTGGGTGCCCTAGAGAGCTGGTGACAGACCAAGGCAACCAGTTCACCACCAACATGATCGAAGACTTGCTCAGCCATCACAAGATCAAGCATATGACCTCCACTCCCTATCATCCACAAGCTAATGGGAAAGTGGAGGTGATCAACAGAGCATTGGAGGGCATCTTAACCAAGGTGGTGAGCAATAGCAGGAAGGATTGGCCAGAAAGGCTAGTTGAGGACACCTGGGCCTATAATACTACATGGAAGACCACCACTGGATTCACACCCTATGAGTTGGTCTATGGGAAAAAGGCCTTGTTGTCCATTGAATTTGAATATAACACATTAAGGATGGCAACCCAACTAGATTTGGATCTTAGAAGTGAACAAAAAGAGAAATTATTCCAATTGAATGGTTTGGATGAATTCAGAATGCAAGCCCTCCTACATACAAAGGTAGTTCAACTTCAGAGGAAGATCTGGCATGATAAAAATATCAAGGAGAAGCAATTTCAGGAAGGCGATTGGGCATTGTTATATGGTTCTAGGTATAAATACTTCAAGGGGAAGTTGAGGACAAGATGGCTTGGACCTTATGTTGTGGAAATATGCCATGATAATGATTCAGTGCAAATAAAAACCATAGATGAAGAAGCCATTCATTTTCTTGTTAATGAACACCGATTGAAAAAGTACAAGAGACCTTTATCAAAACAAGAGTTCGTTGATGATATCAATAAAACACTGATGATAGTGGAGCAAGTTCCAGCTCCTCCCTCATCAAATCATTAAGGAAAAAAGGAAAATAATAAGGACTCTGATGAAAACCTCCATGAGGCACCTGAGTCCCATCTTTGGGTTGAAAACCTCTTGAGGCGGCCCAAAAAAAGAAGAAGAGGAAAAACAACAAAAATAAAAAGAGAATAAGAATATCCCTGGGTGAAAACCTTTCTTGAGGCGCCCAGGGAAAACAGCTAGGGTGAAAACCTCTCTGAGGTAGCCTAGTTGTTTTTCAAAAAAAAAAAAATTATCATAAAATTTCCATTTGCAGGTGTACAAGAAGGACATTTAAGGAGTAAAAGAGGATCCCAAGGAGACCCCTGCCACTCACATATTCATTTTTTTCACTCCTTTCCATGCATCCCTCCATCATTTTTGTCATTTTTCCACTCCATTTCTTCGGTTTATGCAAAGGTTGTGTTTTCTACAGGATCCCCTGTATTCCTACAGGATCCCCTGAAAACCTACAGGATGATCCTATAGGAATTACAGTGACCTAGAAATTCCATAGGAAGCAATCCGAAGGCATACGATGGACTTGTTAGGTCCCTAAAATTCACCCTAATCATGATCTAGCACCTCACCTCATCCACCATCATCATCCCTGCACTCACCATTCAAACAAAAAAAGGATCAGTTTCAACAGTTTTTTCTTCAGTCTTCAAAGAAAAAAAAGGGAAAACGGAGAGTAGTAAAGAACATCACCTGAGTTTCCTTTGCTCTCCACACTCCCACTCCTTTCCATCCATGCCACCATCCTCACAACCCCAACAAGAAATATGATTAAAGAATTCTGAGGGAGAAGCAGCCACAGGACATCCTGTAGAAAATCCTGTAGTAGCCTATCCCATAGAATGGCAATCACACCAGCAACATGTCTTCAGTAGGATGATCCAGGAGCTCCAAAGCAATAGCATCAGATCTTCAACCATAGATACCTACAAAAATAGAGAAACCATTAGCAGACAACACGAGGAGGAAGAAGAATGGCATGTAGCAAAAATACACAGCAACACCTATGGTCTTTGACAACTATAGCATAACATTGAAACCACAGGTAAGTATCTCGCTCACTCTCTTATATGCATCATGTAGTCAAAAATTATAAGGGTTACGAGATAGTTGGTTTATAAGTGAAAAGGTGGCTAGTTAACTTGACCACCTTCGTTTAGTCAGCACATGCACAACCGGGTGTCCTCTCACATGTGGCTGCAGTCAACTCAAAGACAAAGAAGGAGTAGGACAAAAAGCGGTTAAACTACAGATCTACGAGGTGGGAGCTGATTACGAGGAGTGGGAAATGATGAGGTGGTAGTGGGGACCAATGGTCCAAAAATGGCAACGTACCCTTGCTCCCAGAACACCACCTCCCCTGAATCACCATAAGAGGAAATAAAACAATGTTCCCATGCATTCATACATTTCACCTCCTTGAAACTCCATCACTCAAGTTGCTATCATAACCCAAGCCACCCACGCGAAGCAAAGATCCATCGTTCACTGCACAGGAATTCCTACAGGATACAAAGACTTCCTACAAGATACACAGAGACTGTCTATAGGATTGGTGGAGAAGATTTCAGAAGGGATATCGCAGGAGTTGGCCACTGCAACCAGTCTAAAGAGGTAGTCTCTAAAATTACAATCCCCTTTGCATGTAAATGAACCAAGGATACTCTAAATTTGAGTGAATTTAGCAACTGTGTGAAGGGAATTAAATACACAATCATCTTTGTTTTGCTCCTACATTTTAAAAATTGTTTCAACCCTCTCATTTTCTCCTCAAGCTTCACCAGCAAGATGACAGGAGGGTTTAATAGGAGAGAGCCCACAAACACTTTGAGAATCCAACAACACCCTTAAGTGCTTGAAATCTTCACAAGACATAATTGGATGGGGTTTTTCAAAAAAATTAGAGGGTATGATGATGACGTGGCACAAGAATTTTCTCTCTCCCTCACCCCACACACCAAAATCCATGCCACTGTTGTAATAAGGGGCCTCACTATAGATCTCACCCTTAATCTCATCAACAGGGTCACCACACTTCCCCTAGGAATCCCATGGAGAAAAGAAGACAAAGGAGATAGCCAGGTTGCCAAAAGAAAATTCTTTTTAGAAGGTGAGGAACCCACTGAGGAAAAAAATGGAGTAAGGAGGGAAAGTCTGCCATATCCATGGAGTGAGGTAGGCTACCAACTAATCAAATACATTTCATGTGAGGGTAGATATAGTGTTTTCTATGGCTATCATTTCATGATCCTTGAAGAATTAAGATTTGGAGTAGAAACACCCCCTCATCAAAGGCTCAACATACCATATTTGTTGCTTCAATCACTCATAGACTCAAGCATCAAAGTGAAGGAGGGGAATTCCCAACAATTATCTCACCATGAGTTGATTAAGATCCTCATTGAAGATGCCCTCCAAACCTCAGAACCCCTATAACATGGTTAGTTTTTAGAGACATGCCAACAGAGGATGACATCAAAGCTCTCACTTATGATGTTAGTCCTACTATCAGTGAAAAGGAAGTAAAACAGGAAGAGGAAGATACAGAGCAAGATAAGGATGAGATGGACGAAGAAGGAGCTAACAGAGAGGAACATGATGAAGATGAAGAAGAAGAGGGAGAAGAGAAGGAGGATGATGAAGAAATAGAGGAAGAAATTGAGGAAACTAATACAGATGATGAAGATCTACAAGAAAAAGAAGACATGAAAGGTAGAGAGGAAGAAGGCAATAGAACAGAGGGGATAGAACATAAGGAGGAGTCACCTAGGGTGTCTCCAGAGGTCATTGAGAGAGAGGAAACAACTACCCTCACCGCTCTCAGTGCCCCAATCAAGCAAAAAACAAAATGGTAGAGGCAAACCCCACTATATTTTAGGACAAGAAAGAGCACAATAATAAGACAGGGGAAGGCAAAAACATCAACCAAAATTCCTATTGAGATTGAAGATTCCTCTACACAAAAAGACAAAATGCAATCCCCTAAGTCCCCTATCACCTATGTAAGGAGGCCTACTACTAGATCAACTTCCTCAAAGGGTAAGGAAACCCTACAAGATCCATAGAAAAATCTACAAGAGGAAAAGAAAATCCTACAAGAAACTCTGTTGAATCTACAGGAGGCACAAAAATTGGAAAGAAAGGTAGGGGAGCAGCAAGAAGCTAAAGAGGAAAACCCAGAGACAAAAGAACCTAGCCCCCAACCTAACCTGAACTCTTATTACCAGTTTATTGAAGGAGGTAGGGTCATACCTCAAAAATTTTCCATCCCACTGTTCTTCGAGCTTGAGAAGGAGAGGGCCAGAACTCACCGATGGATGCAGATCATCAAATCAAAGGGGGTGGAAGACATTGGGCACATGGAGGAGAAACTCAAAGAAATGAGGAGAGAGCTAAGTGGCTTAAGGGACATAGAAGCCATAATGAGAAATCAACTAGAGACAGAAAATGCATGGCTGAGGGGACAGCTACAGGAAAGAGGGAACTAGTTAGCGTGTATGGCCAGCCTCTCCTTGGAAGAAATCCAATGTAGGATGCCATCTAAATCCTATGCTCTCTACCTCAAAGAATAGTGGCTCAATTTCAGATTAAGACACTAGCACAGAGCGGAACAATGCCATTTCAGGACTACCGACAGTTTATTGATCTTTGTGATCAAAGTGCACTAGAGGATAGGGCCATAATGGCTTTATTTTATTTGCACAACATGGCCCTCATAGACATGAATGTTTGGGACCCCAATGCCAAGCTAGGAGATCTACAATTAATGGATTTGGCATCATGGATGAACCATGAGGAGTCAAGAGCTGCAGAGATGAAAAGGATATTGGCAAGAGAGCAAATTGAACCTCTTTTTATTAGAGCTGAACAATCAAATCCCATGGCCCTCATCAGTACCCATAATTTGATTGCAAATGATCCTCAGTTGGAACCTAGATATCTTGTTGTCCAAGAGCAAGCAATTTCACATTTTGTGGACATGTTTAGGCTGCTAGGAGATGATAGTATACACGCTTGCCTAAGGAGATGGAACACACTGCCATACAACTTAAAGATAAGAGAATATCACTCCCCTCAAAGGTTGAGAGAGGAAGTCAACATGACACCTATGTATAAGCAATCTATGCAAAGTTTGAAGGTCAATTGGATAGGCCTAAAACTCAGCCCACCCCTACCCTTGGGGATGTTAGAAGGGAGAAAAGAAGAAGAGGAAAAGGGGCAGTGGGAAGAGGTAGAAAAAAAAGCATACTTCTATGAACAAGAAGACGAGACCACAGCAGAGACATGGGATATCAGAGAGGCTACCATAGCCATGAATGATATGGATATTAACTAAGGTGCTTAGACGATGAGCAACACTTTCAGTAGGGGGTGATCATGAGCCTCATCATTTAGTAATTATATGGGCCTTAATTCACCTCCTAGCTTAGTCAAACCAACTATTCTCATAACTTAATGCATACTTTTGATTATATTTTGTTTATGAGATGAGTTAGAGTTGGATATTTTGCTTTATGGTATAATGTACATTTAATGCAAGATTAAAGGAGAAAAACAAGGAATTTTGGCAAAGACCAAGGTCAAAAATAGAATGGGATAAGGGAGAGGGATTATAGGAGGTAAATCCTCCTCATTTACTACCCCTCCATTCAAATATTCCTCGATCAGCTTGAAATGAAAACAGCCAAATCATGAGGACTAGAAGGAAGTCGAGAAAGTGAAAGTCAAAGCACCAGTTTATCTCGAGTTTGGGAGCCGAGCCTCCTTAATTTAAAGGAAGTAATTGGAGACCTCAGATGTATAATTATAGAGGCCTAGGACCTCAGTGGGATTTGGATTTTTATTGTAAAACTCTACAGGGCTAAAGATCTTGGGTTAGGGCCGAACCCTAGCAGCCAAGGCTCCTCTTTATTGTACATGTATGCTAGTGTAGATTCATAGCTTATTTGTTCATTTGCTTAGTAGATGCATTTCCATTACAACGGTGTAGATTAGATTGGTTGTGTGATAGTTTTCTTCCACTTGTGCCTTCATTCAAGTAGCAGGTTAGCAAGGACAAAAGGGATCACCACAAAGTTTTCAGCACATGTCTCGGCCTCACTTCCTCCCTCTGGGACCATGACTTGAGGAAGGGACCCTTCAATAGCCCCAAAAACACAGATTTCTAGTTCTTGTATGAGCTTTGGAGTTTGTTGTATTTGATTCAATATTTGGTTCATGTTGCAAGGTAGATTTCATTGTCATCTTTTTCCATCTCCATTTCTGCAATAAGATATCACTCATGATTTCATTCCCTTCAACAACTTTCTTCATGCATAATATAGGAAATTGATTCATGCTTTTCTAGTTTATGAAAATATATCTTGTTGCATAGTTGTTGGAAGAGACACATGTTTTAAGCAGAGAAGGTACTTGAGGAGGAGACCAATACTTCATCACCAACAACAACCTTCCACTTCATCCACCTTAGCCATCCCTTGTTTCACCATCACCCTCACTAGTTTTTCATCATTTTTCAAAGAAATTCCCCTAGATACATTGAGTGAATCTAGCCATCTCTTATCTTGGATATTAACTCCTAAGTGCTCCTAGACCTTCTAACACTCCATTCCACCCATCACACACCTTTCCCAAGCTTCCAACACCTCCAACACCTCACAATTAGCTCTCAATTGTATCCTGTAGGTTTCCTGTAATTCCTACAGGATCATCCTGTAGGTTTCTGGTACATCTTGTAGGTTTTCCTAAAATGGCCTATTTTGAGGCCGAATTGATGGGAAACCTCTAGGAAGTCACAAAAAGCCTCCTAGGACCCCTCCATACCATCCAACCAATTCATAAACCGTCTAGCCATCCTCAAACACCTTCCATCCACCTGTCACAACCACAAGAACAATTAGTTTGCACACTTGATTTTGCCTAAAGAAAAGAAAAAAGTGAAAACAGATTTAGTTTAGTTTCTTTGCTTGCACATTAGTATTGTTTGATTCTTTTTACTTCTACAACTTAGATAGTAGCATTTGTTTAGTGTTGATTTAGCAATTCTTCTTAGCATAGCTTCTTAAATGGTTAATTAGGGTATGGTGTGGTTTAGCATTACATGTTTGTTTTTTTTCCATTACTACAGTAGAGTAACTCTCTTAGAGTAGATTTTCCCTTCTTGCATCAAAGAATCAAGCTTATTCTGACTCTATCAAAAGTCTGGCTTGGAACCCTAGTGGTCTCTCGCCAGCTGCATAATGGCAACAGGCAGAACCATCACTTTTACTTGTGCACACAGTACTATCACCTCCAAGTTTGTACGAACGCCGGGTTGATAAGTAAAGCTAGTAGCCCAAGAGTTGCAACATCCTTGCTGCAATACTGGCACTCATCAAGATCAGACCCTTAACAAATTTTTATAAAGGTTTTTCTCACCAAACCAAGGTCTCGGGACTCTTTCTTTCTCCTCTCTTATAGAGGGATAGGTGGTAGCACATTATTGGTCAAATGTGATGTCAACATGATGTCATCCCGCTAGTTAGAGCCCAAAAGGTTTTGTATCAACACATAGAGGGAGCGTCGAGCTAACTACGCGACAAGATGATGTGGGCGGTGTCAGAGATAGATAAACTTGGGAGCAATGTTATTGGCCCATGGTATTGTAGGAGGACCCCACCGGGACAACTCATCCCTACAAGTTTTTGATTGGCTAGTGCATGTGTCATTCAGACCTCATGAGAGAGCTAAGCCTTCCTAGAGGAGCCTGAAAGTTTATAAGGGATGCACAAATGATAACATCGAGTTTGAGAGTTGTGGGCTAAGTGCCACACGAGGATACATGCAATGAAATACCAAGGGCATAGATAAGTTTATAAAAGGAATTAAGTCCTCACAGGATAGGGAAGAAGTTTATCACCTAGAGGCCTAGCTGGAGGACACAACACTTATTCCTCTGACGGATAAATAGGTTAGGCATCAGCAAATAAGGAGCTAAAATCATTTTGGCATAATTGAAAAAGTGCGTAATATAATTTCAAAATGGGAAGCAGAGGTAATATGTTTTGTGACGATGGAATTAAAAAGGCTTTGGGCCTTTAATAAAGTGCTTGGACACTTAGAAGGATGGGTTTAAAGCTTTGGGAGAAGTCGTCGATTTCAGGCAAGGGTGCCAAATGTGGCATTGCGCCATATTCATGCATCTGTGGAGTTTGAATGAGACGGTAGCTCATTTGTTAGGTTCATCCATATTTAGTTGTTACACCAAACTGACCATTCACTATGTATGGATACTAAAGCTTAAACGGGTCGACAGCTAAACCTTTGGAAATTGTTGGTAGTTGCAGTTGTCAAGAAACACTAATTCAAGGTAGCAAGGACCACGATTGTGCGGAATAATCAATGGAGCTTGTCTTTAAAGGAAAAAAGACACCTCTGAGCTTCTTTGCATGCCATGGCGAATTAAATTGAAAAGATTTTTGGGTGCAGAAGAATTGATTGTCAACATGGAATAACATTGTGTGCCCAATTTGTAAGTTAATGAAGGTGTAGTGGTTGCGTGATAGGACAATACAACAAGACAAGAAGCCATGCTTTAGTTATAAGTTTGAATAGGAAATCCTATATTATGAAGTACTTGAAGCCATGTTGGAGTAATCTCATAGGTAGCGTGGATGGCAAAGTGATGGCTAAGAAAGATAGCATTGTTTCTTGTGTTACAGTGGAACAAAACCAGGGATGGAAGGCAACATTATTGAGTGAGATGTGTGGAGACGTCAAGAGTGCATATGCTAAAGAGAGAGTCTAAGAGTGCCTGGGTTGTAGAGATAGGTTGTGAGTACCTACTCTGAAGAGAGAGGCCGAGAGTGCTTGAGGAAGAGGTCCAAGAGCATAGAACAAAGTGTTGAGTATGCTACAAAATTGTTTAAGGCCGAAAACCTAAATGTATGTTGCGGTTGAATAAGCAAAATGATCAGAAAGCAAAGTGCTGTGTGGGTTGTGTAATGTGAAGGCTACAGGGGACAACAGAGAGTTGAAAAGTGGCAATGGCTCCATTTACAGTGTATTGATTTCCATATTGAGTGTTGGTTGGAGCCTACATACAAGGAGTTGGTGCTTCATCTTAGTGGGTATATGAAAAAAGCTTGGGGCTTGGGGCCTTCTGTAAGTTGGTGCTTGCATAAATCTAATGAACTGCATGTTGGTGCTTGCAAAAAATCCGTGAAGTTGATGCTTCATTTGATGCTTCTGGTAAGTTGATCAGGTGTCTACACAAAAAAGGAGCTAGTGCCTCCTACTAGTGGGTGTTAGTAAACAATCAAAGGGAGTTGGTGCTTCTTATGAGTGGTGGCTCACAAAAAATTTGATGTAATAGAATAGGAGCTTATTTTTACATCAAATAACAAACAAGCTTTGGTGGTTTTTCTCCCAGAAGGGTTTCCACGTTAAACATCTATGTCTCATGTGTATGTTGCTAATGGTGTTTATGTTTATGTTTTGATTTATGTTGCTTCACATGATATGTTGTTGATTACTCATGATGGTTGCCAAGTTTGAATAGAAGTATAAATTAGAACAACATTTTAAGTTAGTCGTAACACTGATTCAACCCCCCGGCCCCCTCTCGGACCCCCGCACCCCCCTCTCTCAATATGAACATTATTTCAAACATATATTGATAATCAACATAAATGAGATAAAATTTTAAAATATGTTTGCTTTCCCTACCTTTTAATTGAAAGCAATGTTGACTATTATTTGAAGTAAATGATTTGAAATTTTGACAAGTAGATTGTAATTCAATCATTCATAACTTTAAACATGTTGTATATGGTGTGCTACATAAGGTGCTAATTTAATGAGTGGGTGTTATTACTTCATAGAAGCTTGGATCCTTTATCCTTTCAATGTTCAAATTGGTTGCATTATTCCATTGCATGTAACAATAACTCCTAATACAGTGTCACCTAGTTTTTTCAATGATGTCTTTGTGTAAGACCTGGAGTTTTCGGCATGTATAAGCATCACTAAAAGCTAATAATGAATTAAAATGAAAAAATGATCTAGAGTTGTACTAGGATTAGTGACCTATCAATAAGTCTTAGTGGTGCACATCTTTTTCATGCACATTAAACTATATAAAGTGGAAAGTAGTTAATCACAACATGTAGGAGCTAAAGGAAGATAGCAAGCACATCTAAGAAAATCATTACGCTTAGCAACTAAAAAAGAGATCAAGGATATATAGTATGAAAGATGGCTTGAAATATTAGTTGACTTGAGTAAAGAGACAGTAAGAAGTCACTTAGATACCCTCTCATTACATAGTCACATTAGCGCTAGTGAAGTCTTTTTCTAATTGAATTTGTTTTTTAATCTTCTTGGAAACAGTAACTATGTTACTATTAGTTGTAGTTAAGGTCAATCGATCCTTTTGTGAATTTAATCTCTTCTAATCTTTGGTTGTAGTACTATTGCATGGCTTTTTGGTTGAAGCACTCTTGCAGGGCCTTTTTAAAGTTTTTTATGGGTACTAACCATAGCCACATTTTAGTTTCCAATTTTCTTGCTTCTCCTAACTCTGAACAATAGCACAACAACCAACAATATGCCACTTCCTTTTTCACCTAATTACCTAAACTCATTGCAATTTTAAATAGCAATCTAGAAAAATAAAAAACACGTGAAGGGACTCAAATATCACCATCACAGTGCATCTCCATTCTATATAATTGATGAAGTATTGTTGTACCTTCAGAAGTAGCATTTTTAGGGAACAATCCTCACTAGTTCCATTCACTTCAGTATAGTCTCTACATATTTTTGCAAAAGCTATGAAAAATGTTTTCAAGCTTGAGTTTTCTTCACAACTTTGTATTAATCTAGTCGTTAATGTATCCTAGCAAAAGCTTTATGAACCCTCTTAATGTGAAGAAGAGTTCCCTATCTTCTAGCTAGTGTGCAATATGCCTAATTTTCATTCATTGCTTCTACATGATATATTATTGGTCATCAACAATGTCATGGAATCATTACCACTCACTGAGTTGGCTAAGAGGATAAACTTCTTGCGTAGGAAAAGTGGTTTGTGAAAGATGAATTCCTTATTTCTGTTTCCATTTGGATTCACAAGGATAATGAACATTCAAGCATAAACAAATAAATAAAAAATAAAAAGGAAGAAAACGATAAAGACACTAAACATTTGGATAAAGAAAAAATGACAAAATAATTTTAAAAATAAATTAAAATATATCAATTAAATTTATGTAAATTTTATTTATAAAAATTAAAAAAAATTAATTATTTTTTTATAAATAAATTTATATTATTAAATAAATTATATTATATATATATATATATATATGGTCTATCTTTATAGGTTATACTTTTTGAGCTAAATATTAAGATGAAATTTCTTAAATTTTTATCTTCTTGTAAGTTAAAACCTTCAAAATTCATAAGTTTATATATATTAACTTATATGAACTTCATCCTGTCAATTTTGTATATACATTCCTTAATACAATTTCTCTTACACTCCGTGCAATTTATTTTCTTTCCATACTAAAATTTAATGTTTTGTATCAAGGATATTAAGTGTTTTGTATGAAGAATTTTTACTCCATGGCAAAACATACATCATCTCACACAATATGACATTTTTTGGGATGTGGATCCATGGTGTGAAAAGGGGATTAAGAAATTGAAGAAGAGTCTTTCACATTTGTCCCTTTATTTACTGTCCACAAAAAGTTGCTCTCTTTGAGACATGGCCATCCATTATAACCCATGAAGTCACTTTTTGTTGGTTGTATGCTTTTGGGGTTTCAAATATTCATGAGCGGGCCAGTTAATGTCAATCTCAGATTTCATATCCACGTGCAATAGTTTTTTGTCAGGTAAAGGTAAATTAGACTAAACGAGGAAAATTAATTTGTCTACTAGCAACAAACATGCCACAAAAATTTAAGAGGAGGATAGCGGCCTGCACCTATTCAGACTGGACTTTACAACAAACAGCTTTAAACATTTTCCAGGAAAAATTTAAGCGGGAGGATAACATTCATCCCATTAACTATTCAAACTATATTTCATCATTAAGAAAAATCATATGTAATTGGCTTTCTAAACAATTATTATTATCGTTTATTCTTGTTGAAGAAAGATTTTGATACTCATCGTATTTTCCATTTATATACAATGCATTTTGATTTTTGTTTAGCAATTTTTCGTATAGGGATGTTGGAAAATGTAATTCCTACTTGTTTCAATTGTGACTTTTTATGCAAAAGAGTTTGTTCCTATTCCTAAGGGTTGTTATATCTAGATGTTCGTAAATTTGTGTGTAGTTGAGATATTTTCTCAACTAAGTGATTGTGTGTTTAAGATAGTCTACCTATCTCTTCGGACAACACTAAATATATTATAGAAAATATAATTTGAAGTATCAAATTTTATATTAGTATTAGGGCCAGTATGGGCATGGCATCGGCCTCCCTCATAGGAGTGCTGGGAATAGAGAGTATTTTTGTAGTGTGCATTTTACTTGAGTTTGTTGAATGATTGATCATTGTTGGGAGAGACTGTCAGATGCGTTTTAGCTAAAGAAATCGTCAAATTTTATCTTAGTATTAGGGCCAGTATGGGCATGGCATCGGCCTCCCTCATAGGAGTGCTGGGAATAGAGAGTATTTTTGTAGTGTGCATTTTACTTGAGTTTGTTGAATGATTGATCATTGTTGGGAGAGACTGTCAGATGCGTTTTAGCTAAAGAAATCGATCCACAGATCAAAGCCAGAATGATCTGCGTGTAGAGAAAGCATTCTGCTCTAGGAATCTGCCATGTTGGTTTATTATACCTGAGAGTTAGACCATAGCCCTGGTGTGGAGATCTGTTGGCGAGTGTAAAGCCCTGAGCAGTGAACTGTTGCGGTGTCGTGGTGCTCACAGAAACCCTGACCTTCGCAGCAGTCTTTTCGGACTTTAGGGATCCAATACCATGGCTTCATAAAAATGGGGCTCAACAATCGTGTTGCCTACCAGTTTGTGGCTCTCTTCAGCAGCTCGTTGCTAGGGTCAGGTATCCGGCCTGGTGTCTCTAATCGTGGCTCTGCTTCTTCTTTATATGATCTACGCGCCCTTTGCCAAAAGTAGCCCCGATGCGCCAAAGCTCGCCAAGGAGAAGTTGGAGAAAATGGGGCTTCATAGCGATGGTGAGGAGCATGTGACTGGTTTTGAAAATTAAATCGGCCGACGATGGAGAGCCGATTGTGGCGCGCAGAGTGCTGCTTGTGCGTTGAGCCGCGGGAATCGATATTACACATCTGACCGATGTCGTTGTTCAATACAATTTCCCCGGAAATCTCAATTACGGCCCTAAACTGTGCGGACATGGCTCTGATGGCAGTGTTAACTGACTTGGGCCGTTGGTAGTGAACTTGGAGACACAATATTAAAGGAGGTTGTGGTTGATTGATTTTTCGTCAGGGTTTACAGAGACCTTCTTGTAGCTGCCGAGTGAGAAAAAGTCGTCGAGTGTGAGAAATCAGCTGAGCGTTGGTCCACTCTCGTTGGGTCATTCCGTTCTCAATCCATTGAGAATGTATATCACCACGCCCTTAAGTGATTTTATCAGCCTGGACCTTGGAAACAAACACATATTACTTTCTGCGGTGGAAGCGTTGCCTCGTACCATCAGAGGTGCTTGCAGGTACAGGAACATGTACAGCCAGGGATATGGAGTCCAATCCGTAGTATTGAGTATAGCCCATATGTTTCAACAAGTGTTGAGAATTCAGATACATCATTTGATGCAGATCACCACAAGAACTAAATAAAATGTTTATTAAGATATGTAATGTCCCGTGTGAGGAATGCACAGTTGCAGAAATCGTCGGTGTCATTGTTGTTTTTTTTAATGATTCAAGTCATTGTTGTTGCAGAATCGATTGACATTTGGTTTGGCCAACTATTTTCATGAAATTGAAGATAGCAGCATCATAGAGATTAGAAGATAATGGATAATCAAATTTGTGTGAATTAGTGTGAGTTTGTGGAATAGACTTACAGTGTATTAAGTGTTATATATATTTATTAGTAAGCAAGTCTATGATGTTTTGTAGTGGTCTTTGTAATGTATGTCCTTGGTAACTCCAAAAGTTGGAGTTGTGTTGTAAGCCTTGTAAGGCATGTGTATCCCTATAAAGTTCGTGGTAATCTTAAAACCATTTTGTAATTGTAGATTTGTGATCAACTGGAAACCATTGTGCAATGTTGGTTTGTGGTAAGGCAGAAACCATGTGTGAGAGTGAAGTGGACAGGGATTCCTGTAGGCATGGTTTAGGGTTAGATGATCAAACCCTTGGCATGGTTGAGGGTGAGCCAAGAGAACCCTCGCCTCATTAAGTTGGGTCTATGGTGAGCCTTGATGGCTGAATTGAGTGCCTTGGTGGCAGAGTTGAGCCTTCGTGCCTATGTTGACCTTTCGTGTCCCTGAATTGAGTGCCTTGGTGGCAGAGTTGAGACTTGGTGGTTGTTGGCATGGTTGAGGTTGATCCGATAAAACCCAGAGCATGGTTATGGATAATCCGATAAAACCCTTGATGATGATGATGGAGGGAGATTTGCATGTACATGTATATGTATGCAGTTATAATGGTTGATAGAACCATGTATGCAAAGGGTATCCTAGTAGACTATCGATTGCAGTGGTTGACACCCATGCATTTTAGAGGATTGTTGCTCCTTTATATGGACATCAACATATTCTTTTATTATGTTTGACCACAACTAGATTTTGCAAATTGAGATCGAAACAAGTAATCATTAAGAGGGAGTGTTGGAAAATGTAATTCTACTTGTCTCAATTGTGACTTTCGATGTAAATGAGTATGTCCCTATTCGTTACAGTTGTTATATCTAAATGTTTGTAGATTGGTGTGTTGTTGAGATATTCTCTCAACTAAGTAATTGTATATCCAAAATAGTCTACTTATCTTGAGACAACAATAAATGTATACACATACAACCTTACTTGATATTACTTGATATAAATAGAAAATATAAAATATAATTTAAAGTATAGAATTTTATCTATTTTGAAAAAGACAACCAAGCTGCATTTCTTTCGTGTTAAAATATTTTTTCCTAGAATATTTGGGTTATGGTTTGCTTCTCGTAATCTTTATGTTCGCTTTCGACATGAATCTTACTTCCACTGGAAATCTATTTTCAATTACTGTTTTGGGTATCCCACTGACCTTATCACCAGGTGAGCTTTCAACTTTGATGCAGATTCGCTATATTAGAGTTATAGATAACAGCAAATTGCATGTTCAAATATTTGCAGTTGCTAAAAAAACTGTGAATTTGATATTAAAGTATGCTACAAAATTATAAGTTTGTAGTTTTAAAAAATGAAAAATATCATATTAAACTGCCACAGACAGTAATAAATTCTATTTTTAAAAATGGTAACAAAGCTAGTTTAGCAACAAATCTTAATTATTTATTTTTGGCCGCCTTCCACAAACGGTGAGAAATTTGGAATGGTACGTTCATAGGTTGGAACACTTTATTCTATTCCACAAAAAAATTCTGAGACACGTAGTAGCAAAGAAAATTTACAATTCAGGTGAAGTAGAATTAATTTTCTTTAAAATTTTAAATATAATGGCCGTTAAATAATTTTTTTGCAATTTTGAAAAATAATATTTTTAAGTTTGTAAGATTATTATAAAAGTTAACATTTAAATGAAATAGATCAAATTTCTTGAGAGGTAAATTTTTTTTGAGTGAAAAAAGATTTGATCTTTTTCAATACTTATTACATCTTTAGTGAAGATGAATCTAGGCTGATATGATATATATGTAATTCACATTGAAACATTTTATTTATAATGCACATTCTCCGCCTTAAAATGTTAAAACATACTTCTTATATTTCTTCCATAAATGCAGACATCTAATTATTTTTATCATAAATATTTTCTAAACTATTAAATATCAAATCTATATTAAAGATTGAAGGAATTACAAATCTCCCTCATATATTGAATTAAAAAGCAACAATTAATGGAATAATGGATGTTAAATTTTTCTTTCTTATTGATACTTTTAAAATCTTATATATCAACTCTATAAAAGAAATGAAATAAATTACACATCTCCCTAGTTATCAAAAGTGAAAATATAAAAAAAAATTGAATTTAAATTACATTAATTTTCTCTATAAAAATAGATATAAGATTATATTATTTAATATGGATATGGTTGACACAAAAATATTTATTTGTTATTAATATATTTTTGTTTTAAATATCACATATAAAGTGAACTTAGAATGAATTACGCATCATGTAATATCAAAAATATTATCTCTTATAATCTCCCTGTTAATGAGCCAAGAAATTAAATTTTTTCTTCATACTAAAAAGTTTTTTTTTTTTTTTTTTTTTACATTCCCTTATTTTATATCTCAATATAAAGTTATAAAATGAAAGTATTGTAACTATTACAAACATTAATTTCTTTTGTTATTCCTATTTTTAATTTGTTAATATAAAATATTGTTTAACTATTTTTAAAATGTAATGTGAAAAATTTCCCCACACTGATTCATTTCCCCACATTAGATTATAGAGTGTCTATGGACACAATCAATTTTCTTTAAAATATAATGGCTATTAATTAAAATATTTTGAAAAAAAATATGTTTAAGTTTGTAATATATTTAAGTTTATAAGTTACTAGAATTATTTTTCTGTCTCAACTAGTGTTAAAAATAAACATTGAAAAGATAAGAATTAATTTTCATCAACTTCGATGTGAAACTTGAAGTTGGTCAATTTCGAAAATACTTTGGGAGGAAAGAGTCTCTCACCTTAGCCATACTAAGAAGGATGAAGATGAAAAACACTTTCTCGAATTGTGAGACTCTTACTCACATCTGCTCTTATCAATTCCAATACCTTTACCACACTACATCCAACCTTCTTGACTTATTAAGTCATCAAAATTATAATGATCTAAAAATACTTCGCTCCTCATTTTCTATAATAGAAATAAAATGTTAAAAAATATCAATTAATCACTTCCCAATCATATTATCTACATAGAAATAATTATCATTATTCTCAAATTTTGTTTATAAATTATTTTGTTTATATGCATAGAGTATGGGATGTAGAGCATTTTTGAATTTTATTTGGTAACCATGCTTTGTTTATCTATTTAGCAACCAATGTACATGCATTTTGTATAATTTCTCCAATTTAACTTATCTCACATAATATGCTTTCTGGGTTTCTCCACAGGGATTTATGTCGGGGATAATCACGTGGTCCATTTTACAAGAGGGTCAGACCAAGAACTGGGAGTAGGGACCAGTTTAATTAATTCATTCGTCTATAGTTCAATACCAAAACAACATCTGAGTTGTACTAATCCAACCGGCAACTGCGGCTTACAAAATGGAAATAATGGAGTAACACGTTCTTGTTTGGATTGCTTTCTTGAGGGAGGAGCTGTGTATCGATTTGAGTATGGTGTTAGTAAAACTGTCTTTTTCGCTCAAGCCCGCGGAGGAACGTGCACACTTGCACAATCAGATCTCCCAGAAACAGTGATTCACCGTGCAGAGTACCTCCTTCTAAATGGGTTTGCAAACTATCATGTAATATCTATGAATTGTGAGGACTTCGCAATATACTGCAAGACAGGATTCATTGTTGAAAGTCATGACTCGGGAAGTGGGCAAGTAGCAGTACTGCGTGCTGTAATGGGTGCTGCTCGTTATTGTTTAACTTCAAAGTACGCGTATGGAGTTATATTTACTGCTGATCCAGTAGTCGTGGCCCTTGGGACGGTTGTAAATTTTTCTATACGGAGATATAAAGGAGATATTGGTGTTCGCGTTGATAAAATTAAGGTATCAGTGGAGGATTTGGCTGTATGTCTTGATTCTTCAATTGGTAGTAAGCCTCCAGTGGCTCAAGCAACAAGCAAGGACAAGAGCTCCATTAACGGCACAGAATCTCTGAATAGTGCAACGCTCAATTCGTAAGTAACATGATGGTTTATAGTTGACCCATCCTCCATGAAAGTAAATTTTTCGGGTGGTAACAGTCTTCACATAGAAGGATAAATTGTGTTGGAATTTAAACAGATTGAAGGTCTTATTTGGCCATGTAGTGAGTCCTGGATTTGTTTGTCTTAGAAGTTTCAGGTCATAAATGGTGGTATTAGATACTCTATGACCTAACTGTGTGTAATGGATTGAAACTTAGTTGTGGATGCTAGATGGATTTGTGTCATGCTCAGATCGAAATGTGTGCATATGATTTCAGAGACTAGATTGTTAATAGGTGAGTGGAACGTGTTATGAATAGTGGAAGTAATATCTCCAAAGTCGTTCAGGGCAGTCTAAATATATGTGCCCTTAGATATGTTGATCAATTCATGTAAGGTTTCAAATATGGTTTGTTTTTAATGTGTTGGAATAACTAATGTATACGGTTTAGTTATATACTTCCTTTGTTCTTAATATGCGCTATCAATTATATATATATATATATATATGGATTTTAAGATTATCGTTTAATATATGTATTGGTTTTGTTTTTAAATGTATTGGACTGATTTTATGTTAAAGTAAATGTATATGGTTTTTCAACATTTTGAAACTTGAAATAATATTAATTTGGTTTGTAAAACAAATATCTATTTAAAATGCTTTTGATTAATTTATAGGTAAATAAAAAAGAATTACAAAATTTAAAGTGTTTTGATTAATAAAATATTAATATTATAGGTAAATAAAATAATTATAAAATTTAAAGGGTTTTGATTAATAAAATATTAATAGTAAAAAAGTAAGTATAATTATTTTATAGTTATATATTTAAAAAAATTATAAGAATTATTGTTAGATGTATTTCTACTCTCATTGGGGTGTTATATGGTGATTTAAATGAGCTTATGGTTAACTAGCTGTCCCTTTGTGGTCCCATGTGCATGTCATCTACTCGATGCACATTTATGTGGCCTCACCTCCCAAGGAGGGAGGCCCAGTCTCTTTAGTAAGGCTATGGTATATGCATCCATTGCATCTGTGAACTCTTCAACATGTCCTTCATATCTAACTTGTGGCTTGAGCTTTTCTTCCTCCTCCATCACTTCCTTCTACTCCTATCTTCTCCCACCATGCATCTAGACTCTTGCTTGTTTGCTTGGGTTTTGAGTTCCTCCCCTTCATTGTCAGCTTTTTCAGAGGGAGAAGGTATGGCACTGAGTTTGATGCTAGTGTAGCCTGACTAGAAAATTATTATAATATCTTTCTTTCAGGGTCACCTCATGTAGCTCCCCTATCATCCCAACCCCATTCCACGTGACATGTTGAGGCCTCTGATAACCATGAGGCATTAGAGAGATCGTTTTCAGCATGGAAATTGTAATCATGGAGCTCTAGGGAGGTCCAATGCACACCTTAGAACAAAACTTTAGCTAGTAGCTTCCATGCCAGCACACCCCCCAACATACATGAGGAAATTTGTCTTGTGGAGGAATAAATTTTTCATGAAATGCATATCACTCTCGATTCAAATGACATGGCTCCCATTGCACCTTGGGCTCCTAATATAGGTTAGATGAACTCAAAGACTTCATGCTTGATGTGGAAGTTTAACTAGCTAGGATAGAGATGGGTTCTTTGCCTAGCTCTCCAATTCTTCCATTGTGTAATGCTAAGGAATGATTTATCATCCTAGATACTTGTCATACTCATGCTTTAGTTCTATTGACAATGTTAGAAATACATCAACTAAGGGGGTCTCCCTGAAGTGAAGTCCCAATTAGACCTCACACCATTTGGAATAGGAGCCCCATCCGGAGTATCGGCCTGATCATCATATATTCTTATAGATTTTCCTTGGCTTTAGTTGTTAGCAAGAGAGAGGATCACATATGCGAATTCAAGAAGCAAGTGAGTATGCCTTGTGATTGTTCATTTGTAGGTGTGTCAAGGTTCTTCTACTACGGAGGGAAAAAGAGGTGATCCCCTAAGAGCGAGGTAATAGTACCAGCCTTGTAGAGAGACGCAAACAAAAAATATGTGTCTAACATTCAACAGAGTAGTCCACAAAGATGTGATGGTCATGCAACCAATACAAGAAAAAAGATTCGTCTAACATCTAGCAGAACAGTCCAAAAAGATGCAATGGTCATCACAACTAGTACATCACATCTTCAGTATGATGAGCACTAAAATAACTAAAATAGTTTAACTACTTTAGTATAGGTGAAAAGCAAACATCAATCAAACATTCACAAAACAGTCTTATAAACATTCATAATTCATGCATGAAGAACATGTTGGCCATCAAGCTTCATTTATTAAGTAAAATCTCTAGGACACATTTATACAATGAACACAACTAGCTTAAATAGTGGAGCGTTGGAGCCATGACTTGCTCCCTAAAAGTACTAACTCTATCTCTCTAATGCCTTATGGGAGAAGTCAAGGTGAAAAGTCCTTTGCTCATACAATGAGGGTGTATATATAACCAACGGGGTGATTCTTCACCTCCTTGTGATTCTTTGACTACCCTCACGACTGTTTGACTTCCTAAATTTTTTTGACTTTTCATGACTCTTCATATTTTGTATTTGTCCTTTGGACTTCCACTTTACAATACATTTTGAATAGATAACTACATAATCCACAATAAAGATGTGACATATGATCACTCGTGACAGGACATCACATGACACTAATGACATGGTCTGCATGATGATGTGGCATCACTAGGTTGTCCTTATTGCTTCTTTCTTTCTGCCTTCAATAAGGGATGTATCCAATACTTCATATTCATGACAAATACACTTTCTTCTTCATATCTACCCTCCAAAAGGTTGTGAATCAAATGGAGTCTTTGTGCAGTCCCCATATTTGGTCTTTTGTTGTAGTCCAATGTTCCTTCGTCTTCTTGTCTGATGATCATCTTATCTCCTTAGCTTCTTCGATGTCTTATAGCATGTCCTCCTTCTCCATCTCCTTTTTCATCACCTTGCCATACCATTCTAAAATTCTTGCATCTACAATCCACTCATGACAAGATGACATTAGTCTGATAAACCCCTAGTCTAAGATGTTGCATGATGATCCACTGAGTGAGTTGGAACCAGGTGGTAGGCCATTGGAGAGGCTCAATGACAACACAATTTCACAACTCAAGCAATCAAGGGCCAAGCTTGAGCCTTGAGAGTATGCAATATGTAGTTCAGGCTTAGACTGAGCAAAAATATTGCGCAGTTAGGGAGCTCAGGGAGCTAGGCTAAGGGCTTGAGCACTAATTTTGCCCATTGTGCTGTTCTGGAGGATAGAGGAGCCCATGTGATTGTCTAATTGCATAGTTCAAGATCTTAGGGTTGAGGCTTGAGCCTTGAGACTACGCAATGTGCAACACTGACTGGGAAGGAGAGAGAAATTGTGCAACTTTGGGAGTCAGTGAGCCAGCAGAGGGATTTATACTGTTTCATCCAATTGCATAGTTCTAGGCGGGGAATCAAGTATGGTGATTGCACAGTTGTTTAGTTCAAGAGCTCAGGGTTTGAGCTTGAACTTAGAGATTGCACAGTGCACAGTTGGGGCCAGGCTGGAGCGTTGAACTGTGCAATTTTGGAGGCCAAGTGTAGTATACCTAGGGGGGATATTATGGGCTATGGGGTACAAATGGAGGTACCCAAGGGAATAAAGTAATAAGGTTATGGGCCATAATTAATAAATAAAGTGGTTAACCCGCATCATGTAAGTGACCACTAGTAGTTAGGAATAATGTGATAAGCTCATTATATTAGATATATGGTATTGAGAAACCCATTGTAATGACCCAGGGTATTGTATGTATGAAGCCTATATAGAGGCTATAGAATCCCTATTGAGAGGTATGAATTATTATTGTATTGACAACATATGGCTTGTGGAGTGTTCTCCTTCCTTAGGAGAACACTCCACAAACCATATGCTTGCCAATAAAATAATTCGTCATACCTCTCAATGGGGAGTCTCTAGCCTCTATATAGGCTTCATACATACAATACGTTGGGTCATTACCATGGGTCTCTCAATACCGTATATCTAATACAATGGACTTATCACATTATTCCTAACTATTAGTGGTCCCTTACATGGTGTGGGTTAACCACTTTATTTATTAATTATGGCCCATCAGCTTATTACCTTAGTCCCTTGGGTACCTCCCTTTTTACCCCATACCCCATAATATTCCCCCTAGGTATACTACATTCTCGAACAAAGAGTTATGCCCAATATCCCATGATGACCTAATTATAAACTAGTTCAGTAGAGCGAACTTGTACGAAGATCCACTTGTCACTGTTTCGACATTCGGCCCTAAAAATGATACCCAACAAACTACAGCCTGTCCTCTTTCTATCACTTTTTACAAAATTTGAATACAATGCCCAGAGAGAAAGCTATGGCGATTTTCCCAAGGCCACCTATTTGAGATGGACTTCTGGAGCCTACAAAAACACTAACTTTCCTAGCTCATATCTCCAAAAGTATAGGGAGAGAAGATCTAAAATTAGGACACCAAGTTTATCACAATTTCGGCTCAAATGTGTTTTAATTTCAGATTCTGAAGTTTCGTGGAAGAAAAGTTATAGCGAAAATTCCATGATGACATATTTGAAGTAGTGAAACCCTAGAATCCAAAGCTCTAATACCAAATGTTATACAACCAACTCACAAAATAGAAGAAGATATAGATTAACAACTTCAAAAATAACCTCTACGAGGGAGAAACCTCCTTTACATTACACAAATGAACAATTCTTCTATGATACAAATGAAAATACCTCCTTTATATATATAGGAGTCTAACGGATCACAATATAATCATAGTTACATAACAATATAATTGTAAGGGCACAATAATAACAATATTGGGCTTCGATGGGGCATAATAATACAAGAAGGAGGTTTCACTAATAATAATAAAGGGCTACACTACTAGTATAGGGACCTAAGAATAAATTATCACCAAAGTACTATGGTCCTTACAAGGTGTTGCAAAAGATTAGTACTATAGCATACAAATTAGAGCTTCCTGCATCTTCTTGAGTGCACCTAGTTGTCCATGTTTCAGGCTTAAAGAAGGTTATAGGTGACATGCTCCCAGCTCAAGCAATATTTCCAGAACTTGAAGAGGAAGAAAAAATCATATTGTAACCTGAAGAAGTCATGGAAACAACAACTAAACAGCTACTAAATCGATTAATTTCATAGTATCTCATCAAGTGGTAGAACTTACCTGCTGAAGATTCCACATGAGAGGATGAGAATTTTATATAGAAGCATCGATAACTATTCAAGAATTGAGGACAACACTTTTGAAGGAGAGTGCCATGTTAGGTACCTATACTACTAGTGTAGCCCCTTATTGCTGTTTGTGCAACCCCCTTATTGTATTATTGTGCCCCATATAAGCCCATTATTGTTATTATTGTGCCCTTACAATATTATTGTTATGTAGGCTCTGATGATATTGTGGCCCCTTAGACTCCTATATATAGAAAGGAGGCCTTTTGATTTGTATCATCGAAAGATTGTTCATTTGTGTAACGTAAAGGAGTTTTCCCCCTCAAAGAGGCTATTTTTGAAGTCGTTGATCTATCTCCTCTTCTATTTTGTGATTTGGTTGCATAACAATGGGGTACCTCTCAAGGACTTCCACATCATCATCATCCTTACCCTTGTCACTAGAAATATGAACTTCAATTAGTACACACCCTTCCTACAACCACACTTTTCTTACATAGATGTGACCATCCTTATCGATGTAGGCTTCTTCTTTCCCTACAAGATTCTCTTTTCCCCATTATCATTCAGGTACTCAATAGCCTTGTGGTAACAATCTATTTTGGTTATGTGGAGGTACAACCAATCCATATCCAAAAGGATACAATATGATCCCAGTGGAAGCACACTTAGATGTGCTGATGTAGGCATACCATTCAGCTCAAATGCACAAGCTCTTATGAAAAGATGAATGATTTTCTTAATACCTATATCCAATTGCACCAACCAAGACTTAGCATGCACTTTTTTTCTCAAACCACACTTATCCATCAGGTCAGCATTAACATAACTATAAGTAGATCTAGGGTCAATAAAAATAGAAACAACTTGATCAAAAATCTTACCTTCCATATCAATAATGGATGCCTGGTGATCTTCCTGCTTGTCCACAACTACATAAATCTGAGGAATGATATGACCAACGTCTGTAACGGTTTGCACCTTCCAATAACTATAGAGCTTAGGCCTACCACCCTAGTGCAATGGAAAATCCTTCTTGTGATGATATTTTCAACAAATCCAACACTCCAATGATCCCCTACCATCACCTCTATTCTTCTTCTCTCTACGATGAGACCCATGTCCCTTCTTAGCTACACTGAACTCCTTGTAAGGAGAAACATTTTATTTCTCACCTGTATCAGGAGGTATTCCCCACTTCAGTGGCCACTTCCCTTTAACTTTCTCATTCCCTTTCAAATAACGCTTAGGCTAACGTTTACTCTTTGATTTCTCATCACAATACTTAAGTTTCCTGATGGCTTCCTCTAATGACTGAAGCTCATCAAATTCAATCTTGTCTCTATATGTTGCTAGAAACCCACTGATGAACCTTTGAATCTTTGATTTTTCAACCTTGAGGTAAGGAACATAGCTCAACAACTCCAAGAACCTTCTAGTATACTCATCATCTATTATAGAACCCATTTGTACCTCATAAAATTCCTTATCTCTATCATTGTAATATCTTTCAAATAGGTAATTCTTCTTGAAGATTCTCTTGAACACATCCCAAATCAAATATTTTTCTCAAGCTCCTCTGACATTCTTCACATCTTACCACCAAATATTTTCTTTCGCTACGAGACTGAAGGTAGCTATTTTGGCTTTCATTTTCTTTGAATAATTATTCAATCTGAATAATTTCTTCATTCCAAGCAACCATGCCTTTGCATCTTCTCACTTCTTCATCTCTTCATCAAATGTAGGCGGATTTACTTTTTTGAACTCCTCTTACAAATATGCACTCCTCTCATAAGGACAATGGTGGTGGTGATGGTAGGAGGATTGTTTAGGAAGCATTTTTCATTTAGGGTTAACTGCATTTAGGCATTTTCATTTAAGTCTATTTTGCATTTTCATATAGAAAACATAGAAATAAAACAAAACATCCACAAATAAAAAACCCCCATTCACTAAAAATAAAAAAATAAAAACACAATAACAATCCAATTGCAACAACCTTTAAGTTTTTCATATTTTAAGTTTTGGGTACTATAAGAACCCCTTTCCAACTAATCCATATGTATATCTGTGAGAATGGTCAGTATAAGTTTGGAACAACTCGCTCAGATCCTAGCAAGAGTCAAGGTCTCCACTTCTTGTGAAGAAGAGATTTTGACACTAGCCAAAATCTTAACTACTCCTCCACAAGAAAACAACGAATCAACATTCAAATAATCATGTACATCTGATGAGCAACATTATTCGAATAGAAGATTGAGGACGACAAAGAGAAGTTACAACATGATCTGAATTAGAGTGGAAATCACGCCTATGAAATCCTTATCGAAAGATGGTTTCGACGATTTCAAGCAAATACCAGGTTAAATCAATTTTGTTTTTTTTTTTTTTTTCAATAAATCACAGTTACAACAATTAAATTCAATCATTCTGGTATATTTCCATTTTAAATTCCCAAAATTGGAAATGAATATATTTTTATTACTATTGCGTGAATGGTTACGTTGGAAATTTAATTACACATAATGGTTTGTAATATCCAGTTAGCATAAAGTAGGTAGGATGTTATTTTCAGTTTGAAATAATTATGCTTTCTTTTTGCGTTTTCACACAATCTCAAGGATCAGAAAGTAGGATGTCTATAAATATTTTCATCTTTTGAAATATTCTTGTCTCCATTTGCTAAAACTTTTCATCCTAAATCAATAATAAAAAAATCTAATTTGTTTTAGGGATAGGATACAATTTAATTTCTTTTTAGCTTTTATTTTTTTAAAACAAAACAAAACAAAATAAATCAATTTAAAAGAAAAATAGTTAAAACAAAAACAATTCAAAACAAATAATTTTTTAAATTTTAAGTTTTTAACACTACAAAATAATAATAAAAATATATATAATATAAAAAAAAGGAAAGAATTTTTTTTGTTTATTCAAACTTCGACGGATATTCCCCTGCATGGTTGAAATATGATGTGGACAGGCCTGTGGAATCCATATCATCAGCATTTCAAGCCCACAAGTGAGGCGCAACACTCCGAGCTAGATAAAAAACTGAGATGTCCCCATATGATTGATTTGGTCTAATCTGGTAATTCAAACTGGTAGGAATAGGAACAACCTAATGTCCTTCCCAAATTAGAGACAATAATAGGATCAACTCGTAGCTCGTAACCCTCATTCTTCAAGAGAGTGGATACACTCCCATTTCCCTTTCATACATACTTAGGGATCTAGTTATGTTCTCCAGCATGGCATAGCTCCGCGTTAGAATTCATTCTACGTTGTCACTGTGCGTTTCTTTTCTAACCAAGCACGAAGCAACATGAGAAGGATCTGTTCCACGGGGCTAACCATGCTCATCACCATTTGGAAGACACCGTGTTTATGGACCTGCCAGAAGTTGGAGTATCGATTTCAAAAGGTAGCGGTTTCAGAGTGTAAAATCAACTAAGTGATATTATTTTTCCAGTTTATAGAGAAGTAGTTGAAACCAACGACAAAAGTAACTAAGACTCTGCCTTAATTAATGGAAGAGATGGATCATAAAAGTGTGCATTCAAAACCCACATGTTGGCAACAAATCTTATTGCAAATTGCAATCTGGTTGTTGCAAATTCTGTTCCCAGAATAAGAAAAAAATTTAATGCTGGACAACCAAAGACTTCACATTTGATGAACTTAGATCATGGGATATGGGGATTCCTTCGATGACCTGGATATTAAACTTTAAAATATGATAAGGGAAAAAATTTTACCCAGGAAACAATTGCAAAGGATTGGGCAACAACTACATTTCACTAGAGAAAGGGGAAGAAGTCAAACTTATTTAATTTATTAATTAAATTTTTTATTTAGTTTGTTAAAATAATTAATAATTATTTTTATTTTTAACCAACAAATTTGTTTATAATTAACTAAATGTTTTAAAGAACCTAAACATCGAACCTCAAACTTAAACATTTTTATTTCCTCTTTAATACTTTAAAACTACTTTAAGATATGTATTATTAAAGGATTATTATAAGACTTATAAATAGTTAGTTAATTAGTTAGCAAGATCATAAGTGTACTTATTTATTTACTTTAATTGTATATGTAACTACCTAGGTAATACAATATGGGTAAATCTTATGAAGATCAATCGAATAGATTAAATTAGTTATTAAGACTATATTCAAGTTTTATAAGAACCACAAAAAATATACCTTAGGTAAAGGTAAGACTATAGGAAACTAAATCTAATAAAAGGAAAAGAGGGAGACTTTAGTAACCATCAATTATTAAGAGTAAAATATCAATAATACTAATTAATTAAAGTTAATGAGAAAACTTGAAAACACTAGCAAAGGTAAAATGGGGGAAGTAAACAAACTCGAGGACACAGGAGAAAAAACAAAAAGAAAAAAGACCTCAATGGAACCAACCAAGGGGGAATGGGAAGGGGAGGTAGAGCGGAGGACTAGGGGGAAAGGGCAGGGATCCAAGAACTGTTAATCTTCTAGCCATCATCTATGTTGAGATTGCTCGACCTTTTTTCAATTTCAATGGCCTCCCTAAATTTTCAGTGATGAAAAGGAGCAATCTTAGTAATAACATGGGCCTCTTCAATACATATATGATGCTTAGTCTTCTCCGCGTGTTCAGCTAGTGTTGAAGACCGAGTTCTCCCGTGTTTGATGCCAGTGGCGTGTTCATGAATCCTTTGATTAATGGAGCGCCTCATTTCACCCACATAGGGGGTCCCATAGGAGCAAGGGATAACATAAACACCTTTCATGTGCTTGGGGTGGATGAGGTCTTTAATAGACCTTAGGGAAATACGAATCCCTAATTTGACCTAGTTAAGGGTTCTTTCCAGGATTGTGAGAACTTGACATAACCATCAACGGAAGCTAAAGTGCCTCAACTTTCAGATGATTCCTTTAACCATCAAACTGTTGATCATCAAATATCAGTGGCTTAGTGAGGTCAACAAGTGAACATGCAAAATCATCATCAAAAATGTCTGTTAAACAGACATGGTTAATGGGAAACAGATAGAAAGATAAAGCATGCGATACAATTTTATTCACAAAAGATGTACATTTATAGTACAATATGGTGACCGTTGGGATTCACATCCCAAGGTCCCTTGGACTGCTTTGTCCATTCGGCTTCCACGCTAACCCTTTAGGATTAGGTGTCCAACATTCCCCCCCTTAATCCGAAGGGTTATGTATGAGTCCAAGAAAAGAGCTGTAATACAAAATGTGCAATAATGCATGGCAGCACTAGGCTGAATGTGCTCTATGAAATGTTGGTAAAAAAGGGGCGGTGGTTTAAGGATAGCCACCAACACTGGAACGCTTAGTGCAGTTCCTGGAACTCTTCCAAAACTGGCAAGAAGCTGTAAGTCTTCTGCTAGAGGAAGTGATCCTATTGTTTAAAAGAGGGAAACCTTCAACCGTAAAAGGGAGGACTCACCCCACATAAAAGGTAAAACTT
>APFE030776446.1:0-15722 GCA_000404065.3 Pinus taeda
CTTGAAATTTCATGACAAGGAGTCTCATCACGAGCTAGCTTGTTCAGTTAGACTACTACCAGTGAGTGGCATTGTCAATAGCTGGCCACCAAACCAGGACAATGGATTTTTATCTTATAAAAGAATTTAGACAAAAAGAAAAATGAACAAAATATGAAAATATGTTTTAAATTCATTCTGATAATCACACTCTTGATTGGATGGGACAATGGACAATTACATGGTTAAAAGGTATCCCTGTCGAGACTATAAACGTTTTCTGGCAGCAGAGGCTCTACCTATGACAGGCGAGTTTACCATAAAAGCTGATTTGGAGAGACTTTTCTATTTTTACTAGTAATAAACCAATCAAGGCTTATTTGAAACTTTAAATGTATCAATCTTAAATTAGAAAAAGGAGGAAGTTATCAAAATTATTTCTGTAATATTCAGAATACATAGATACCTAGTTATATCAGAACTTTCCTTTATGATTGGAACTCTATTTCAAAAAGTTTTAAAGTATTTCTGATTTTTCCAGAGATAACTGGTTCTTCCAGTGAATCGCCAATTGTTGTGCTTTGAAAACAACCCCCCATTTCATATTATTTTTATTTACAAAAACATTAAAAATATGAAATAGGTCCCTTTTAAAAATAAAATTGATGTCAAAACTCTTACTTTGTAAAAACCCGACAAATCAATGGAGCGCTTTATAAAATGATCCTTAAAAGCAATATCTCTTTAAAAAGTGGAAATAAAGCATATATGTGTTTATTGCGATAAAGCGATCGCAAGATCGCATATCGCAATAACATAAAGGATGCACCAAATGACCAAAAGGTTTCCCCCGATGCGATAAAGTGATCGGCGATCGGCGATACCCAAGGATATCACTTAAGCACCATATACCAAAGCCCCGATGCGATAAAGCTATCGGCGATATCGCAATCGGCAATCCCCTTTATATTGCAAGCATTGCGCACATGCCTTTCGCCGATGCGATATCGCAATCGGCAATCGGCGACTCCCCCCGTTTTATCCTAAACGCGCATATGCCTTTCGCCGATTCGATATCGCAATCAGCGATCGGCAATATTCAAAACATTGTTAAAGCTAGCCATGCGCCCCCGCCCGATGCGATGCGATAAGGCACGTTTCTCAACAAAAAGCCGTTAAAGTGATTGGAAAGCCCGATTTAATGACAGTTAAGGCATAATCATTCCCGCTCAGCCGCCAGTACGCCCATTGCATGACTTGAGAGATCTTTCGACCAAATATTGGAATAATGAGCATTTATAAGGTGGCAGGTCCTATACGGTCCCTTAATGAATCCATACCCTCAGATCTGCCTATAGATCGTCTCTGCGCCGTTTTAATAAAAGCAAAGCATATCAACGTTCTTCTTTCTATTTTACTATCAACTGTGAGTTTTATTGTTATCTCTGTGTTACGCCAAAATCGCCTCTCTGTGCATAATACAGTTTTTTCAAAGCAATTCGGGCTTAATGGGTAAAAAGTCAAAGAAAGTTGCAAGTGTTATCAATCCACCAGCTACACCGCAAGCAATAATAAACAGCAAGAAGGGTCTGATATCCGATACAACATGCGCGGGCCTTGCCAGAACATCTTGGCAAGGAACCTATGATTTGTTAGAGGCAGAGAAACCAACGCAGGTGATAGAGGAAGCTACCGCAGATTCATTGAAAAAATCAGAATGCACTCTCAAGGATTTGGCCGATTCCTTCCTCCATAGGATAGCGGCAAGAGAACAAATGCTTCCATATACCGATGTCGTGAAATGGGCAATTGAAGAAATCCCCATCACAGACAGAACTTTCGTCGCAAAGGATGGAAGGATTTTTGGGTCATTTAAGCCAGAAGATCTGAGGCAAATGTATCATTTGCCTAAGCCAGAGAAAGTATAAAATAGCGCGTTTTTGGAGAAATTCGCAAGTGAGAATGAGATTGAGTCCGAACCTATCAAAGATTGGAGGCAGAATCCAAATAAGCACAAGCATGAATCCTCCGGTAAGTACTCAGTCGACTCTTTGTGTTCTCCTTATTGCTATGCCGGTATAATGATGTGTAGATTATGGGGTTTGCACGACTCTGCCATTTTTACCATTGAAATGGTTCCCCTCATGGAGGCGGCAGTCAACAGTTGGATTATGGATTGGGCTACTATCCTTTCGGATAAGCTTGCACTGGCTGTTAGTGAATTTAGGAATAAAACCAAAGTCATCGAGAGGAAAATTCCCCCGTTCTACTACAGTGCATATATCTTAGATACCCTTTGTTTTAATTCTGAATTCCCTATTCTTGGTTGGAGGTGGACCACACAGGACCCCTCGCCTATTCATATTTACCATCGCAAGATGTGGAAGTCATCCCATAAGAATCACTTGTATCAAATTTGTAATGGTTTCATGGTTCCGGTTTATTATGCAATTTTTGATAAGCCTATTCCTAAGATCTCTTACCAAGCTTCTTTTGACCTGCCAACGGTGGGTAGTTGGTTTGGGGAAGAGTATTTTACTTATGTTAGAGTCTTTGGTAGCCAAGTCAGACCCCATGTCCTCCCCTTATATATCCCTGATAAACTGTTAGCGAGGGAGATTGCTTACCAAATTACAGCTAAGAGTACCACACAGACTCTTAAGCAGGAGAAGAAAAGGGGCTGGCCTACTTTTCCTTTCAGATGTGGAGTCTTTACCCTGAATGATTTAAAACATGCAGAAAAAGAGGCCATGAAGATTCAAGCTCTAAATCTTGCTACAATTCCAAATAGAGCATATGATCCAAAACGAACTGCATATGCCGCTCTTGAACATGCCAAATTATCAACATTTGAGCATAAAGAAGATATGTTCGATGATATTTTTGTCTCAGCTGAATCAATAGGTTATGCTAAGGAGCTTGCCAGGAGTAGATATAATGACGAAGGGTTATCTGAGTTTAATAAGCTCAGGGAGCAGAGGTTGCAAACTCTGCCCCTAGACTTATTAATGCCAACCCAAGCAGCATCATCAAGCGAGCCTGGCCAGCAACAAAAGAAAGAACCCCTTGCTACAGCGAAAACCAAAAATAATGAGCAGGAAGAGCAACAGAAGAAAAACCAAGAGGAGAAGCTGAAGAAAGAACAACTAGCGCGTGAAAAGGAAGAGCGCTCAAAGAAAGAGCAGGAGGAGCGCTCAAGGAAAGAAGAGGAAGATAGACAAAGGAAAGAGCAGGAGGAAAACCAGCAGAAGAAGCAGGCAGAGCAGTGAGAGAAGGAGAAACAGGAACAACTGCTAAAGGAATCCCAGTCTAAACAAACCACCACCGATACCAATAAGGGTGTCATCACAGACCCTGAGCTGCAAAAGGAATGGCAGCATTTCAGTACCATTATCGGTGGGGGAAAAGACTCATAGAATACTGATACTCCTAAAAGCAACAGTATACATGATGATACCTCATCTCAGGCTTTGAGCGGAACCAGCGGCCCACCTAAAACTAAGAATGTGGAAATAATTCCAAAAGGTCCCAGTGACCAAATTACTCTCCAAGTGGAAGACATTCCTTCACTGAATGTCTTCTATAGCCCAAAGCACAGAGCCGTAGTGAAGTGATCGAGAAAGAGGCAAAGGCTTGATCAACCTTCCATCTTTCCAGAACAAACAGTCATGGGCAATGTACTATGGAAGGAGAAAATGGACCCCTCCGATGACCTAACCAAATTGTCACAGTACGCTGGAGCTTATTTAGCTGCGACTATCGACAAGGCATCCTAGGTAAGTTTTCTATTAAAGACTAAGAACCAGGAGATCTCCACATTGCAAGTTGAATTAGTAGATGTTAAACAGAGGGCGATACAAGCCGAGGAACAATTAGCAGAACAACAGCAGAGGACAGCGCAAGCAGGCGAACAATTGGCAGAGCAACAACAAATAAATAGCCAATTGGCTAAGCAATGGGAGGAGGAGAAACAAAACATTAATCAGGCAGCCATCCGGAAACAAAACGAATTGACGGAGGCTTTGGAACAATTAAAAGCATCAAATGAGCAACTATTGAAGACCAAAGATGAGCATATCGCCCAGATTACAGCGCAGCTGGATAAAATTAAAGGAGACTCGCAGATAATGGAATTTAGAAAAGAGGCAATGTTAATAAACAATGCGCTTATAGCGCAAGTTAAACTATTGGCTCAATACCTCTCTCAAGCAGAACCACTATGCGAGTTAACTACAACCGTGAATGAACAGGTAGAAAAGGCAAGAGATGAATTGAATCAAGCCGATGAAGCTATCACAGCACACCTTGAATGGCAAGATTCACAGTCGGGAAAAGAATCCAATTTTCCAAGAATACTGGAGGTTCATAAGAACATATTATTCATAGAGTGGCATACATAGGTATTGAAGGCAGAAAGGGCAACATCAAGATGTGCATTAACTTCTAATAATTTGATTGATCTAGTAAATGATACTCTCTATCTAGCCAACATGGTTTCCCAATGCACGCCCGGAAAAGTAACTACAACAAATACATTGGAACAAACATGTTACCCAGAGTTAGAAAACAGAGGAAGGTTAATCGCCGGGGTTAACAGTTTAAGCATAGAAACATATTGGCATTTCCTTATCAAGCCTCATGAGCAAAGAGCCGCCCTCAAATGCTTAACCGATGTCGTTCAATGCATGATCCCCGACATCCAAGATGCCACCTTTGCTGCCCAGCTCAGTTCACGAATCAACAAACCTCCTGAGATTGAGCCAATGCTCGCCATCAATCAACTCAGGTTCAAAGGGAAGCAGCTGACAGAATGACTCATCCTCCAGCTCCTCAGATCGCCAGCAGAAATAGCAACTAAAAGTTATTGATATCAGCATAGTTAGCAATTCTGTTTTGTAGATATTTAGATTAGCATAGTATTTATAGACCCTTTCATGTTTTTAGAAAGGGTCGTAAAATTTTGTAATAGACTTAACAGACTGAAGTTTGTACTATTGTGCTTCAGCCTTTATTCTTTTATGAAACTCGATCAGTCGCTTTTAATTTAATGGTGAAATTTCTTGATTCAATTGTGCACTACTGTCATTGATTGAGGAATGTTTATGCGTTGAGGGAAAAGCCACACATAGCGATTGATATTTGAGATCGGCCTACAGCTCAAATGGTACTTTTATCTTTGTCTAAAGTCAGTCTTTTTATGTGAATTGTTATGTTATTATTTTGCTATTGTTAATTATATGCATGCGCTATAACAGCAAATTGTATTCATTCCACTATTGGGTGTTTATTGGATATGCTTTTACTTTCAATCATGTATATGTTAACGATATAAATGTGTAAAGTGTAGTAATAACGCTTTAATCGCTGCGCTTAACTATTTAAGCTCAGCAATCTTAAATAATTTAATATCTATGTCTTAAGGATGCAGCCATCTATATGTTTGTATTTTTGGGATATAGAGCATCAAAAGCTACGCTTTAGAGCTCAAATAGACTCCCGGGATAGTTTTATTCACTTATATTTCTGTCAATAGTTGTAGTCTTCCGCCTATCACTAGTGCTATCTACAAAGTATTCACTCATCCCACTTATCTATTTCTGGGAAACTGGTCCCATTATCCCCAGTCGGAGCCACTATCCCAAACGGAAAAGGAGCTGCACTAAGGTCCGGACCAGGTGGTTTCCCCATGTTGGTGCAGCGATTTCGAGCATCAACAGATACCTAGCTACACAAGAGCAAGCAGTCACTCATTTTGAGGACACTTTGATATTTCTAGGGGATCAAAGCCAGGAAGCATGCCAAAGCAGATGGAACACCTTACCCTACAACCTAACGATCAGGGAGTATCATTCCCCTGAAAGAATGAGGGATGCACTAGAAATGACCCCACTATATAAGAAAGCATTGCAAAGACTCAAAATCAAATAGATTGGCCTGAAACTTAGTCCACCATTGCTCTTGGGTATGTTAGAAGGAACAAAGGAATAAGAAGAAAGAAAGAAATGGGAGGAAATAGAGAAGCATGCAAGATTTTATCCATGAGAGGAGGATACTACAACAAAATCGTAGAATGTTAGGGTGGCCACCAAAGTAATGAAAGACATGGACATAATTGAGTTTCTCAGAGGATGAGAAACACTTTCAGTATGGGGGTGATGATGAGGCTCATCAATGGGTAAATTATATGGACTTTAATGCCACTCTCGAGCTTACTAAAATCAAATTTTCTCACATTTATTTATAGGTTTTGTTATATTTTTCTTAATGAGAAGGGTAAAGATGAGATGGCATGTCTTGTGGTCTAATGTTCATTGATTGCAGGTTTTGGAGAAAATTTTTGCTAATTAAAGTGCGGGGACTTGAAGTAGACACGAAACAAGGATTTTAGGAGACTGGATCTCCCTCCTTAACTCCTCACTCACTCGAAGATTCCTCCACCAAATCTCATCATCTCGGAGTTCTAAGTAGCCAAGCGATTAAGATAATTGGTAGCCAAGCTAGTGATATTTGAAAACCAATTGATCTCGAGTTTGGGATCCAAGCCTCCCTAAATTTAAGTGAGTTGATCCTAACTTTATTTGTATAAATAAAAAGTCCTAGAGCCTCATTAGGATTCAACTTTTTTGTTGTTGTAGCCAAGAGGCATTTTCAAGCTAAGACATTGTGATTGATGACTCTTATGTATTTTTTTATTTGACTCAGAGGGTTGAAGCTCTTGGGTTAGGTCCCAACCCTAGTAGAAGAGGTTCCTCTTTTTGTATGTGTATGCTTAGATTACATTCATAGTTAGTTGTTGAAGTAATTTAGGTTATGTTAATTTATAATTATTTGGATGATCAATTAGTTTTCTTCTATTTGTGGATAGTTAGACCAGTGGCATCATAGTGACAGAAGACACTTTAGAAAAGCTGGTGATAGTGGCTTTCACCTCATCTCCCTTATGGGATCATGACTTGAGGGTTCTATTCATCCAGCCCAAAAACAGGTTCTTGTTTTGTTGCATAATCTAGGGTTTCTTGATTAGTAGGTCATTATCTTTGAGTTTCTTAGGATGAGTTACAATTTCCATTTTTGATATCTTAAGTTTTTCATTGGTTTCAACGCACTTCCATTCATGAACTTAGCCACTAAATGCTAATAAATCTGTTTTCTTCCATTTAATAAATGTTTCCCATGTATAAATGAATTTGTGCATAAATGCAAACGAGAATGTATGTTGTTGCAGGAGATTCTAAATTTCAGTGAGACCTCATCTCATTTTCCTCATCCAATCCTTATCCACCCATGTTTCCAAATTCCACTAAACCCTAAATCCGAATTCTTGTTCTGTAAGCAAAATTGCCATTTCCATTGAGAAAATCCAACAATCTTAAAGCATTTGATTGAACCTTGGATAGTGTTCACCTCCTCCATACCTTATTCCCCCATTATATACCTTTCCCACACTTCATTTTACCTTTCCTACCATCTCCTAAGATTTTAGCATGTTTCTTGTAGTAAAACAGGGCATCTTGTAGTAGAACTAAGACATCCTGTAGTAGTAGTACATGAAACCTTGTAGGAGCTTATTTTGAGCCTAAATTTAGAAAAATTGTCATTTAAGATTGTATTTGGCCTCCACTTGGATTCCATACCCTTAAGATAAATCTAGACCTCTTCCCCCATACATGTCTCCCTTGCCAAATAACAAGTAAAGATTAGCATTTGCATTCACAAAATGAAAACATCAAACAAGAGTTTTTTCTACAACTTCTAAATTAGCACATGCATGCAGCAACTATAATACTCCCTAGATCAGATTCCATGCTCAATTAGTTTAGATCATCACATGTTATAAATAAGGATAATCTAGGTTTCTTTTACAAGCAAAAGGTGTCAATGAGTAGCTGAAGAATTTCATGTCACTTTACAAGCATCTTCCAATTCAGTATTTCATTCATTAAAGTAGGCAAAATTCTTTTTCTTTCATTAAGGATAATTTTCCCTTCTTCATTTGGTAGTCAAACTTCCTCTAGTCAATAGAAGACTCGTTTGATAAACCCTAGTGGTCTATTGCCCCAGTTGAAAAGTGAAAAAGTGTATACCCTTACATCTATTTGTGTGTACAACACTGTCACCTCCAAGTTTGTACGAACCCTGGGTTGATGAAGTATAACATCTCTAGACCTGTTGGAGGGTAGAAGACAACAACAATGTGAGATCTGATACAAGTATTGAAAACATAGTGGTAGTGTTGTCACTTATCAAAGAGATCTATGTTACAAATCACCATGGGTCCAAGTCATCAATTTCAATGACTTTTCATGTTGTCGTGACATGATGATGTGTAAATGATGATGTAATTTTGGAAAATATTGTAAATGTAAATGTGGAAGTCCAAGAGTAATATATGGAAAAAAGAGTCATTAGGAAAATTCCAAAGAAGTCAAATGTCATACTAGAAGTCCAAAAGTCATGAGGGTAGTTCAATAGTAAATGAATATGCAAGGTTATCCCTCTTGTTATAAAAGAAGCCTCATTATTCAAGAAAATTATTGTTCACCTTGGCTTATCCTACTAAGCGTTAGAGAGAAATATTGTTCTTTTGGAGAGCAAGTAGTGGCTTAATGCTCCACTATTGGAGCTAGTGTTGTCTCATTATATCAATGTGTCTTGGAAATTTCATTTAATACTTGAAGCTCATTGATCCAACACACTTTCATGCATATATTGTGAATGTTGTAAGACTACTCTTTAGATGTTTATAGTATGTGTTTATGTTCTTATGTATTAAAGTATTTGAACTACTTCATTGGATTTGGTATTCATCTTGTTGAGTGTGTGTTGTAATTGCTTTAACAATCGTTATGCCTATGTGAAATATTTCGCTAGATTGTTAACAATTCTTTCATATGTACATGTGTGTATCTTTATTAGGATAGAACTATTACTTTTCTCTTAAAGACTCACTTTCTCTTCACTATTACTTACTTTCTCATTCAGAAGTGCATGCATGTTTCTCTCTTATGCTAACTATTGCAGCCAAGGAAAATATTTAAGAACATGCCATATGGGCCACATTTCCGAATGGAACTCATATACTGAACGGTGTGAGGTCTAATTGGGACTTCATATCATGGATACCCCTTGTATATTGGAGGGATACAACACCGTCAACATTCTGGTGCTAGAAGGAGGGCAGCCTTTTTATGGCTGGCAATTCACCGCATCCTAAAACATAACCTTCCATGCAAGGAAATAACGGTCTGAGTTCAACTCCAACTCATATAACTGAGATAGGGGAGTCCTCTCATTTTAGTCTAAAACAAGATTTTGAAGTCACTTATGATCAACTTTGGACAATCCAACCAATTACTCGTCAGTTTGCAAGAGCTCTTGGTTACTTCATGTCACTGTTATTCTTCCTCATAAGCCAATAAAGAAAGAAACAAATCATAGTGCCATATTTGTGTCTTCAGTGGAAGATTTGGTTATTGCAACCCTTGAAGAGTTAGTTGATTCTATTGAAAATATACATCAACAAGGGGATCTTCCACCTATTGAAGAAAATCTAAATGGTGACGGGGAGGATTTTGCATTTGTTGATCAAGAAAAACCAATAGAATAATAACAACATGATTATAACAAAGATTTGAACAGTGAAGGAGAAAAATCTTCAGAATCTCGGGGTGAAGAGGACAAGGAAGAAGACATGGTTGATGAAAAATTGGATTGGATGGCCCAAGGGTCACTTTCTCTTCCAGTAAATCTTCATCATATGCCCAAGCACCTGGAGAAGCTACTCTCAAAGTTTGATCCTGATAAGAAGATGAAAGTTGAAGACGATATTAATGACTTCTACATGAATTTGTGAATTCTAGAGGCACATTTTGATGATGTTTCTTGTCGACTTCTTCCATACACTATGGAGGGTAGAGAATCAGTTTGGTACCACCACCTTCTGCCTAATTCAATCCATAATTGGAGGGAGTTCAAAATGTTGATCTTAGATAAATTTGTCGATGATAAAACTCCATCCATGTTGCTTAAAGAACTTGGGAATCTCTAGATGTGAGACAAGGAAAAGGTAAATGATTTTAATAAGAGATTTACATGTTTATTGAATAAGTTCCCCACTGATTTTTAAACACGTGATTATATTACCAAATATTACTATATTGTTGCCTTGCCTACAAATATTTTCGTATTTGTTAAAAGAACTGCAAAGGACACATTGGATTTGAACTTTGTAGAAGCAATTATTTTTGAGAAGGAATTTTGTTCTAATGCAGTCAATGATGATCATGAATATTCCAAAGAATCAAAAGACATTGGTAAGAAATATCAAGCCTCTTCCGCTAAAACCAAAGAGAAAAATTCTTTTGATATGGTAATCTGGGCTAAGTCTTTTCTCACTAATGAAGTATTCAAACTAAAGACAAAGTCAATTGAGGTATCTACCAACAGTAAGTATTTTAAGATGCCTTTCTTTAAGAAGAACAATAATCAACTGAAGAAATCTACTTAGAGCTCCAATGTTGTGTTTAATGATGAAATTTGAGCCATGGAAAACTTTTTTACTTTCCATAAGGATAAGAATTCAGAGAAAACATGTCCACAATGGAATCACAACATGAACATTATGGAAACTCATTTTGTAAACACTTTATTACCAGAGGATAAGTTTGAGCAAATTGAAGAAGCAAGTGAATTAACCATGACAAACGAAAGTTTTGGTGTTGGTCATTCAATTAATTCATTTGATGTTATATATAACACTGATAAAAAAAAGTGTTGATGAACCCCTAGTGAGTGAAGTTCCTCCACAACAAGCAACTGAGTGATATAATTTGAGGAGAAAAGAACCGGGTTATGGGAAAAAACTTAAGAAGTGATTATTGAGAAAGATTTTACCGCCCCCCAATCTTGCTCAGAGTTTGTAGAATAATTTTGTAAGTGTTGTGTCTCCTAAGAACACTTCGACAAACAACAGGAATAGGTCTGTCACTCCTAAGGCTTCTAATAAAGCTACACCACCCAACACCTCAACACAAACTGTTAAAAATGTAATATTGATTATAATATTATTAAGGATATGTAAAGGGCTAGTGCCAAAATTTCAATATTTGAGCTTGCAAAAATAACAGGACATCGTGAATTGATCATTCAAGCATTTGCATCACAACCTCCGTCAGGTAATGAAGTTTTTTCTTCTCAAGTTGTGTATGCTAAGTCTTGTGACATTCTCGAGTCCATAGTTAATGTTATTAATCTAAATAGTAATACTCTCTTCCCCCCTTTTATTTTAACGTTAGAAATATTTAACTATAATGTCCATAATTGCCTCATTGATTCTGGTGCATCTGCAAATTTCATGCCTCTATCTGTTGCCAAAAAGATTAACGCCAAATGGGAAAAGACTGACGCCTAAATCATACAAGTAGATAGGTCTTTGGTCCAAAAAATTGGTGAAATTAATAATTTTATCATCCGTTTATCATCAAACCATATAAATTACCAATGTATCCATATTGTTATTATGGGCATTCCTGAAGCCTATGGTTTGCTTCTAATTAGAGACTAGTATAGAAAACTACAAGGATATTTTTCTACGGATTGGCCACACTTATGGCTTCCTTACAAGGGAAGAAATAATAAGATTTGAGTTGAAAGTGACTCTTACATGAAATATACTGTGACAACACTTGAGGGACACAATGAGCCAATTGGATTTGCATATATTATTTTTGGAAATTGTTTTCTAGAGGTCGATCATGGGTGTTATCGAGTGCAGACTTCCCCCATACCATAAGATACATATTTGGAGCTCCTTCCTTGCAGTACAATTGGTGCTAATGAAATTTTTAATATAGATGTACATACTAGTATTATAGGAATTAGCTTAGTAGCTATTGATAGTTCGACTTTATAATTTGATGGTTCCAAAAATCAGGATTGTTCTAGAGTTGGTTGTATTCTTATAAGGTATATCTTATCATACCACTTGGAGTTTGAGTGAAAAAAATAGCACTTCTAAATATGAAGCACTTATTTTGGGGTTAAACAAATCCATAAACCTCAAGGTGGAAGCACTTAAAGTAATTAGTGATTCAAATATTATGACCTGTATGGTATGAAATACCATTCACTGTGTTTCACCTAATTTGAAAAATTACCAACAAGAGGTATGAAACCTTATTTCATTATTTAAAGCATTTAATATCAGTTATGTTCCTAGAATTTGTAATGCTGCCACAAATATATTAGCCAATGTAACTGCTAGAATGTCACCATTAAAAGATGGATTTTCTATAAAAATTATTATAAGTCATTTGTGCCTGACAATGTAACTAACTTTCGCGTGATTATTGATGACCAACAAATACTGCACTTCATGGCCAATGCAGATATTTTTGAACATGCAGCTATTGAAAAAGATGAGCATGAGAAGGCTTTCCAAAAAGCAACCCAAGCATCTAAGGGGAATATTATATGCCTAAGGTGTGGTATCTCTTGAGAAAATCTATGACATGCAAAATTGTTGCAGGGGATAAGTGAATACAAATACTCAGAGCTCAATGCTATCACGTGAAAAAGTCAAGTTTGGGACCAAAGAAGATCCAAAATATGTGAACCTCAGTGCAGGTTTTTCTCCTCAAGAATGACAAGATTTCATTCATCTTTTCAAACAGTATTGAGATGTATTTGCATGGATGTATGATGATTTAAATACATATGATACATGTATCATCCAACATGTGATTCTTATCAAAGAAGGGGTGAAGTCGTTTCAACAGAAGTTAAAAAAAAAATCATCCAATGCTTGAGCCCTTGATTCAAAAGGAATTAAGGAAATTGTTGGATGCTCAGATCATATTCAAAGTTCAACATTGTACATGGGTTTCCAACCTGGTTTCGATTAGGAAGAAGTCTGGTGAGATACACCTATGCGTTGATTTTCACAACCTCAACTATGCTTCAGATAAAGACAATTACCCTGTGCCATCTATGGAGAAAATAATCCAAATAGTATATGGGTTAGAGATGTTCTTGCTACTAGATGGATTCTCCTGATATAATCAAGTTCTAGTAGTAGAACCAAATTTATTAAAGACCACTTTCAGGAAAAAGTTGGGAACTTTTTCTTTCAAGCACATGCCATTTGGACTAATTAACGTTGGCGCTATATTTAAATAGGCCATGGGCATCACTTTCTGTGGATTGATCAACTAAAGTGTGGTTATCTACTTGGATGATGTAATAGTATTTTTAAAGAAGATATCTGATCACATTCGTCATCTAAATCATATTTTTTTAGTGATGTCACAAGTACAAAATTTCATTGAACTCGAAAGATAGCATCTTTGGTGTGTCTGAAGGTAGTCTCTTAGGACACATTATTGCTAAGAGTGGAATTAAGGTCGATCTAGAAAGGTTTAGAACTATTTCTCAAATCCCTTTTCCCATGAACAAGAAAGTGATGCAATCCTTCTTGAGAAAGATCAATTTCCTATGCAAGTTCATATTTGACTACACACAGATTGTCAAACCATTACAAGAGATTATAAAGAAGAATGTTATATACAAATGGGATAAGAGGGATAAATATTCCTTTTCTTGAATCAAGCAAGCCATTGTCGATGCTATAGTCCATATTTTGGAAAAGACTTTATGTTATATGCTTTGGCTTTCGATACATTTAGTGTGGTTAACACATAAAGACTCTCCAGGAAGTGAACGACCTATATCTTTCATGAGTGCTTGCTTATAGGGATCATAACTTAATTATCTTTCCATTAATAAGAAAGCATACACGGTATACAAGGTGGTCAAGCATTTTAGGCCTTACCTCCTGAAAGCTCATATGATCATCTATGTGCCTCATCCAGCAGTTAGAACACTCTTTGTACAACAAGAGTTGGGTGAAAGGAGGGTGAACTAGATGACATGCTTACAAGAATATGATTTTGAAGCCAGTTCATATTATCAAGGGCCATGGTCTCTGTAGGCTCACAACCTAAGTGATGGATTCACCAAAGGAAGAAACTTCTTGGTGGGAACATGAGATAGGGATGTATAATGTTGAGAAAGTTCCTCCTACAAGCACAACCACACCTTATTATACATAAATACAAAAATATTTAGAGCACGACACCTTGCCTTCACATTTATCAATCAAATAGAAGAGGGAAATACATATTAAAGAATTATCTTACCAACTTGTGCATGGTGTGATTTTTTGGAAGCACCACAATGGTGTCTTGCTTAGATGCTTAGAGCCTCCAGATTTCGAAAGGGTGTTAAGAGATCTTCATGATGGACTAGCAGGTGGACACTTTTCAGGAAATACCACTACTCATAAGGTGATGAGTGTCAGTTATTATTGGCCCACATTATTTAAGGATGTTCATGCCAATGCTTGAAAGTTCCAATCTATCAAAGATGTGTTTATCATGATCGGAAGTCATCTAACCCATTTCTACCCACAATAGTCAAGGAACCATTTCAATAGTGGGTATTTGATGTTATTAGGTGAAATATTTCCTTATTCAATGAAGAAACACCAATACATCTTAACCGTAACTGATTATTTCACTCGGTGGACCAAAGGAGTTCCGCTAAGACAAGTCAATGATCAGGAAGTCATTCAATTTATCAAATAGAACATCATAACCAGGTTTGGTGTTCCTAAAACGCTTATATTTTATAATGAAACCTATTTTCCTCATTAAATATTTTGAGTCTTCATTGGAAAGTGGTATTGTTTTAAAGCATGCATCAAACTATTACCCTCAGGGAAATGGTTTGGCTGAGTCTACAAGCAAGAACTTGATACGAATTAGTAACAAAAATATTTTTGTCAAGAAAAGGAACCGGCATAACACCTTGGGAATGCATTATGTGTTAACCATGTCACTACCAAACCCTCTTTCAAGAATTCACCCTACTTCCTTGTAAATGGAAAAGAAGCTTTCCTTTCGTCGAACACATACCTTTCAGCATTGTAGCTTTCTCAGGAATCTCAAGGAAAACCTTGTCTTCCTTTTTAGAGTAGGATAAATACTCTTATTAAGCTTAAGGAAGAAAGGCTCAAAGAAAAAGAGAATTTTTCCATACACCATAATTGAATCAAGTTTTGGTTTGATAAGAAGTCTGTAGGGAACAAAGATTTCAATGTGGGTGACCTAGTATTGAAGTGGGACAAAATCCACGAAGAGAAATGAAAGCACATCAAATTTCAATCTTTGTGGATTAGATCTTACACCATCATCAAAAATATTGTCCACAATTATTATAGGTTGAAATATTTAGATGGGAGGATTGATCCTCTTCCTGTTAATGGATAAGATCTTAAGCATTACTTTCAGTACAAGCCTTGGGCTATGTTCCTACCTTTGTACAAATTTATTTCTTTGACTTCTGTTGGTTACCCCATCATGCCATGTGTTGTTTTCTTCCCTCTGTTTTGGTCAATGAACATAAATAAGACCTTATGTGAGAGTTTTTGTACGAACCAAAAGAACAATGTGGTGGATATAAAATGGGATTGATACAACTACAATGTTTGGATATATTGTTATGAAACCAGCACAAAAAAAAAGATAGAAAAGATAGTTGAACGCCTTAGAATTCAACCTCTTCGAGGGGGCAACCTCCTTTACATTTACAAATGAACAATTCTTCGATGATACAAATGACAAAACCTCCTTTCTTTATATAGGAGTCTAAGGAGTCACAATATAACATAGCTGACCTAACAATAA
>APFE030776452.1:0-13861 GCA_000404065.3 Pinus taeda
CCTATAGGGGTCTCCCAATTTATACTCGACGGTACGTGGGAGCACAGTCTGTACTGGCACCTATCGTTTCACCGTGGAGGAATCACCCAACCACTCAACGATAAACTACCAGGCTTAACGACGCCGGAACACGTCTCTAACCCAGACCTCTAGAATGTGAGCGTTAAGTTTCAATGCGTTGTTAGGTTCATTGAATTAATTTTATAGTTTATCTTTGATTAAGTCTCAGTTTCCGGTCTTACCATATGCGATCTCTTGAAAGTCCAAAATGCAACTACATGCGAGAATTGTATTCGTTTCGTTTGGATGAATTCTAGCTACAGAAGAGTTAAGAGGTTCACACAAACAAAACGATCCCAAAAATCCTAATGCAGCTAACAACAAGAAAGGAAAATATTTTCTTTTTCTTTTTTGAAAGCAAAAATTAACATAACATGCTAATTAATGAAAAGAAAAAATCTTTTTCTTTTCTTTTAAAAATGGTAAAATGCACTTAATGGATTTCAAGAGATATTCACAACAAGATAATTCATTCCAAAGAATCTATAACCAGATCTGAAACATGAACAATAACCCAGCAAAGCAAAGAAAAACCAAGATCTTCAAAGAACTATGTAAGCTAAGTCCCAATGAAGTCAGGTAAAAACAAGCAAGCTAAAAGCGAGACGCTTGCAGCATGAAATGTAAAACTGATACAATCACCAGAAGAATGTGGAAATCAATCAATAAAATGACTGGATCTGTAAATCATAAATCCAACAGGAGGCTCGATAACAAAAACCACAAAGGCCAAGATGTAAAATCGATGGACAAAGGCAAACAACTGAAGGATGGAAAAATGACCAGCCAAATATCAGTCCACCAGACTCCCAGGAAGTATAAAAAGAGAAAAAAGACACAGACCCAAGCTTAAGAGACTGGCAAACAAGCTTAATTAAAAACTTAACCAGTGCGGCATGACTGTAAGTCTGCAACTCGCGCTAAACAGAGATTGGCGCGAGTTGTCTAAGAGCAACACGTGCCAACCAGCGCGACTGTTCAAAGAAAAAAAGCGCTGGCGGAGTTTGCTAGGCAAAAAGACAGAACGGATGGCCTCAGGCTTGGCTTCTAGTATCTAGACAGAGCCAGCAAGAAGAAAAAATAGCAAGAACTCTAACCAAGAAAATTATTCAGACAAATAAACGAGGGAAAAATGACATGCAAGGCAAGATTGAGATTTCCCAGTTTGTAAACTGAACCGGAGATCGACTGAAGTGGCGTTGATCTACTTCACTTCTGCATAGGTGAAGTGTTTCGAAGGCTACTTGGCTGCTCTTCAGACTCCGTCCACAATTTATAAATCAAACAATACGAAAACAATCAACAAGCAATTCCCCAGCGGAGTCGCCAAATTATTGAACTGGTAAATCCCCTCTGCGGACAGAGGGGATCCCACTAGCCCAACATGGGTCTAGCAACAATCACACACGCTACACGCAGGTTCCTAGCTGCATAATTTAAAGATCGATCAGAATGATCTACCTAGAATCCAACGTTATTTGTTGTAGAAGACACGCCGCTCCCGTCCTTTAGCTTTGGCTAGTCACTATCCTTACGCTCCACGTACGGACACCTGCACAAACAAAGAACAATCCAACACAAGCGTAAAATCTAGTACATGCAACTATATATCAGTCAGACAAGATATAACTCAAATATCATCAGAAGACACGTGAGTGGAACCATAATGATAGTCGTTCATTATTCAATAAAAGAAGAGAAGGATTACAACCAAAGAGGCCTGACGTTGAAATCTCCTCCGATTGGGTCAGCAACTAAACATGCCTTGCAAAGTGACCTCCTCTCTCAATATTCTAGCAGCATAACTTCTCTCTCAACTCTCATTATCAATCCAGCATAATCTTAGCTCACCTTAACTCTTGCAAAACTTGTTGGATCAATGCAGGGTGACAGTCATTTATAGATGGAGGAGGAGGAAGTATTCATTGTATCCGGACACCTACTGAAGATTTGGCATTGTCCCAGAATAGCCTTTGAACTAGGTTGTCATGGATGAAAAAGACGACACTCGACCACTTCCATGGGATTTTTCCCCAGAGAACTGCATGAGCAATGGAGGAAAAAACACTTCAGTGCGCGCTGGCCAAAAATCATGACCAATTTTGGGTGGCGCAGGCTTTGTTCTGTGACAGAGCATCCATGGGCGCGCCCTCTTTGGAGGAACTGAGCCATTGGCGTGGGTTAGACACTGTGGACCTGCGCTAATGGAAAAAGGGCATTTTTTAGGGCTAATCTTCAAAAGGTGTCTTCAGGTATTTTGAAGTTCATACTTGGGAGAATCCAATGCAAGTGTTTTTAAGTTGTGTCACTGGTCACAGGTCCATAAATGCGTCCTCCAGTGTGCGAAAGTAGGGGTAACTCGGACAGTGACCAACGGTGACAAATTACTGTGTAACACAAGGGATCCTTCTTTTTCTCCCATCTGTTGGTAAAGGCTTGGTAAAGCTCATCAGGGGTTGTGATGGTATTTGCAGGAAGTGACCTGAACCAAGTTCGGACATCACCTGTTAAGCTTTGGACAAAAATTCTCATCCTCACACTTTCATCATCTATCTCATAGTTCTCAAAATGATCCTGCATCCTCTTGGCATGCTGAATAGCAGAGTAAGGGACAGTGGAGTCAAAATATGAGATTTTGGCTTGGTAATCCTGAGGTAGGGCTACAGGATTAGTAGGTAATTGCAGATGTGCATATCTCATAGCCATATTCACAAGGTTTGGGGGATTGACAAGGACAACTGTGACAAAAGGAATAATAGGTACCACAGGGGTAACCGGTGTAGTAGAACCTAGAGTGTTGGTCAAGGGAGTATGTGTGGGGGATGAGGATGTGAGAGGGGGGCTTTGAGATGTGGATGGAGAACTAGGGGAATTGGGGGTGGAGAGGAAAAGAACCTTGATTGGAGTGGAGATGGGGTTGGGGTGAACTATCTCTGGACTTAAGTCAGCAAGTTTATCTGACCCTTGTTGCTTCTTAACAAATTTAGGGATTGTGTTAGGATTTTCAAAGACAGTAGGTGGATTTGGGTCAGGATGTTCCCTAGTGTACCGAAGATTCTTCTTGGGAGCTAGTTTTTGAGCTAGTCTTTTGAGTTTTTTAGGAAAATTTGTATCTTGCAAGGACTACACAAGATTTTGAAAAGGATATATATATCTCAAAATGAGTATGAAGATTACCTTAATCAACTCTTCCTTGAGGCTGTTAGTGTTGGTATAGAAACAACTTTGAAGGCTTCTTGACTCATATTCAGGTCTCAAGTGTAACTTTAGCAGATATATAGTTTTTTCTAAATCCTGAAGAGTTCCCCAGTGGAGTCGCCATTTATGTTAACACCCAGGTTGTTCCCTATGACTCCCAAGGGAATACGGCCGGGGTAACCACTAACCAGTCTTTGGACTACAGCTTCTAGCCTAGCTATAATCAAAGAGGGCTCTCTCTTTAAAGGTTTGTCTCTGTTCTGTGGAGATATTAGGCTAGTTATGAAGTAAAGGTTTTTGTTTTTTTCTTGGTTGGAAGGATGTATTTCTGTACTTAAAGTGGTGATCTGCAGATAACGTTAGTCCATTGGGCAATGGAGTCTGTGGCTACTGGTTTCTTGAAATCTTGAGTTTGAGCAGCTGGAGTTAGAGGGCCATTTAAATATTTCATGAAACAAACTTGAAATTATGATGATGGGGTGTAAACAACCAGTGAAAAGCAATTAAGAATTTTCCACCAAGCTGAAATGTGTGAAGGAGAAATATTCCTCAGGCGCAAACTTGAATTCCTGAAACAATAATCACTGTGAAAGACATAGTGTGAAAGGGTAGCATTTAAGAATTACACCTTTATTACTATAACTGAAGAAAAAACATTCAGAATAGCTTAGATTGAGTTCAGGGTAATATGTGATTAAATCTTGGAACTATTCTTTTTCTTTGCTATAAACTGTAGGACACAGGAAACATGAAAGAGATATGAAAGATAACAAAAACACATAACAAAGAGTTATAAGAAAAACTTATTGTGCCATGAGAGACGCAGGAATCCTGCAACTTTTAGCTAAACACTAGAAAACATCAAGCAATACAGAGCTTTGGAAATTCCATCATCTTTTGTATTACTTCTCTGAGAGTTACAGTAAAAGAACAATAGAATAGATATGAACAATATCCGACATCCAACGTCCAACCCTGCTAACTTATGCGAGGGGAATATATAGAAGTGTTTCATACAAAATATCTCAGGCATTGAGTCATCTGAGAAATAAAATATCTTCATTAACTCGTACAGAAATAGTAGATAGGAAGTTATTACAGCCTTTAATACAACATAAATGCTCATTACTCCTGTCAGAAAATTTCGACATTTGGAGCTCACTGAGTCGGTTGAACGCTTTGTTATAACTGTTGAGTGACGTGTTTGTGCATCTCTGTCCTTCTGTAGCTTTTTTGGCCCTGTCACCTGTGACTGCCAGTGCTGCTGTGGTGGCCGAATAGTTGTGCTGAGTTGGTTCCGCCTCTTTCTGCATACCTGCTGATATATCCTTATTTTCCTATGTATGAAAATTTGTATATTTCAAAAAGAAAGACATAATTACTGACTTTGGTTCAACAGTAATTGTATTAAATTATTCCAGACTTCCTGTGTAGGCAATTGATGCCTCAAAATTGACCCCATGGTCTCATCTACCTCTGTATACTTGTAAAAATTGGGAGGCTCATCAAATAAGTGAGTAATTTCATTCATAATGAAAAACAAGCTCTCCACCCTATTGAAAAGGGTCTGTCATGTTGTTGGCCCTGTTTCTGCTGATGTGCTGGTTGTTTCTGCAATCTGATTGGCAGCAAAAGTGTTGACTCTCTTGGCATATTTTTCATGTGGAAGTAGCCTTCCTGAGGGCTCCATCAAGCTAGGAAGACCTCTGTTTTGTAATGCCATGAACCTGTCCTGGAACTTATTGATATCTGTCTGCATATCCTGGCTTCTTCTTTCCAGGGTCTGTACCAGGTTTCTTAGTGTCAGGACCCTTTTGACCATTGAAATGGTCTCAGTCCTGTTGCCAATTCCCATTTTGATCAGCTGGGAGATTGTCCTATAGTTAAGCACATTTATCATTCTAGTGGCAATCTCAGGCATGCTGCCTAGAGATTCCCTTGCCCTTTGGATTTCTCTGTGTGCTTTTCCAATGAGCACCATTTGCTCATGAATGGCCTCAATGTATTCCCACTGGTCTGTGATGGACTGGCCAATATTGGCCCATAGGATCCTCTTGAGCTCAGCTATCACCTTGTCCAGTGTGAGCTCCTTTTCTAGCTCATTTATTCTCTTTTTGAGAGCCTTTACCTCTCTTTCTCTTTCAGGCACATTTTGCTTGGATTTGTCATATTTCTCATTGATCTTAGCCAGAGTGTCTTTGGCCTGATTTAGCTCTGACATTTGAGCATCCAAGGCTTGAATCTCATTTCTCAGCTTCTGCATGTCAAGGCTTTCAGCCTGCTCTGTTGTTGGTGGTGAGGTGGACGGTGCTGCTTGTTGTGTCTGCTGACTGGGAGGGTCAGTGGTTTGAGGAGCTTCCTCCAGATTAATTGTTTCTGGAGGAGGTTGTGAAGTTTGTCCTGCCTCCTTTTGCTGCAATGCTGCTTGAAGGGTAGCCTCTGATTCCTCCAGCTTCTCTTGTGTCTAGATGAGCTGTTTATATAATGTTACCAGCATAGCAGCTGCATCCTTGTCTTGTCTGAGCTGGGCAACCTCTTCAGTTTGAGGATGAAGAGTTGCTGGGATCTTTATCATCTTCCTTAGTGCTGCCATATCAGCATCCCTTAGCTTCAGAATCTCCTGCAATGCTTTGACATCCTTAGGATCATGTCCAAGCTCTATTATGATGTCTTCTAGAGCTTTGATCCTGTTTTCCTTTGCTTAAGAGGATGCCCTTTCCAACTCAAGTTGTGCAGTGGTATTATTTAGGCTATTTTGTGGCCTATAGTTCACCAATATCTTATCTGCCAAGGAAGCATACACCATCTCACCCGTTTGTTTGTGCAATTCGATCTGATCTATTGGGTGGATGTCCTTGGCCAGAACCTCAAGGTTGGTCCTGATATAATCGGCAGCTGACTGTGGTTGCTGCACGGCTGGTGTGAAATGGCTCATTATCATTTTACCCTCATGTGCATCATAGGCAGACATGAGTCTTTGCTGGTTAGTGGGAGCCATTTTTAATAAATGATTATACAATTGCAGCCTTATGGATTCATTTCTCTTTTTGATATCCTTGAATTGCTGCTTGATGCTCTTCTTGCCTTCCCTGTGTTGGCCTGAGGAGCTAACTTCTCCTCCTGCTGCCCTCTCTTGTTCTTGATGGAAGGAACTTGTTGAGGCCTCCATGCTGGGAAGGCCTGTACCCGAAGTTTTCCCCATTGGCATTTCTTCTCCTGAAAAAGGGTTTAACCTTTGCCTCTTCTCCCCTTGAGTTGTTGAGGTAGTAAGGGGAGTCTCTCTGTCCCTTTTCCTGCTTATGTCCTCCCTTTGTGGGGTTTGGAGGACTGAAGAATCAATTCTTGATTACTGCCTAGGAGGTGCCATTTGTGTTGGCTGCTGCTGTGTGACCATTGGAGCCTCTGCTGTTTGTTCTCCTTGCCCTGGCTGCTCCTTTTGTGGCTGATGTCCCTGTTGTTGTTGTTGAACCTGTGCTTGTTGTACCTGTTGCTCCATCTCTTTTTCCTTGCCTTTGCTGGGAGCTTGACTTGTAGTTTGGACTGCCTCCTGATGTGTTGTGGAGGATGAGGCAGCTACTCTTGCTTTAGGCCTTGGTAGAGAGAATACCTGTGCAGGAAGTTCCAAGTCAGCCATTTTAAGAAGATTTCTTCTTGCTCTCTCATTCAGTTCTTCTTGTGTGATAGGTTCCTCTAGTGTGCCTCTTTTCCATTTTGGTTGATTTGCATATTGTTCAATGTGAAGCAACCTTAAATGGTCATAACTAGAGAGCCTATATTTGACCCTTCTTAATGATATGGAGTGATTGAGGTCATAGGCTTTCCAGAGGAAACTGGTCTTTAGGCCAAGGCCTTCTATCTTTCTATCAGCTTCTTTCCAACCTTCCTCCCTTTTGTTCAAAACAAGGTGGCCTGATTGGTTCTTCACTTTCAGTTGTGCCTTCTTGCCCTTGCCTGAGAAGTGTATCATATCAGCATTCCCAAATTGCCTGAAGTATTTTCAAGGGAAAATAGTCTCATGGGCACATACTTGGGGCAGTCTGTATGGGGGTAACTCACCAACCATATATTCTTATAACGGTATGCTTAGTTTTGGTAAAAATACCAATCCCCAATGTTGTACACTTTGGACAACTGAAGGATTCTCTGCATCTCGTCTGTCAGTCTTGGAGGAGGTGAGCTCAGGAACAGAGACATGGCTGGGTGGATGAAGAGGTCTATAAACTCATAGTAGGTGTATGGAGAGTAGGCTCTGCAGTGAAAAACTGAGCTCCAGTACACTGCCGACCTTGGGTTACCTTGTGCATCCATTCTTTTGACAATGAAGGAGAATTTCTCATGTTGATAGTATAGAATTAAGTGGTAGATGTAGGAGGTGTATCTGAACACCTTCTCTCTTGACAGGTTCATAAACTGCTCATGCATCTTTTCTGATATGTAGGTGGCATAGTCATAACATATTGGAGTTTTGCCTGGGGAAAACATAAGCGTCATCACCAGTACAGTTTCATCAATATACTCAACTGATTTGTAACCCAAGATGGAACTGATCATATCTGCAAGGTCTATGCCCAATTGGTTGAGGTAGCCAACAAAAATAGGAGGATGATTCACAGTATCAGAGTGGATAAACAGTTGGTTCAGCTTTGTGATCTGAGCATCTGTCAACATTCTAGCTCCTTGGTTTATCAGATCCAACAAAGGCAGGGGGACCAATTTCTTCTCAGTCTTGAATTGCAGCATCTCTCTAATGGCCTCAGGAGTGATGTAAAATACAACTGAGCCTGAAGGGTCAAGCACAGCTCTCTGAGTGGGATCATAGCATACAGCACACAGGTGAATCGGGTCAGGGAATTGGTTGACCTGAGGGAGCCTGAAGATTGGGAGGAAGGAATCCCAAATGCCCAATATATTTGTCCTATCTTCATGTTTGGCCTTTAGCTCATTTAGCAGGTGGAGGTGGAACTTGCTGCATGTTAAGGATTCCTCTGAGATTTGGTAATCCAAGTCAGCTAAATCCTGCCACTCCAGTTCTCTCTAAGGGGCATTCAAAGGGGCAACATTGAGGGCCACAGGTGCAACTGGAGTCTCCATGGTTACTTAAACTCTGTTTTGTATGTAGACTAATGTTACCAGACTGGGCAACAGAAAAAGAGTACTTCCTGGGTGAAGAGGTGAATTTCGAAACAGAGGATGATAGGGTAAACTTGCAGCAATTGAAATACTGCACACAGTTACTTGAGAAGGTGAATACTTGTCTTTGGAAGACCCTTCTTAATAATTAGGTGTAGGTACCAGGTTTCCTGCTCACGGCTGTGAGAACAGAATGCATGTTTTCAATTAAAGTTTTGTTTAAACAGGCTCGGCTAATGAATTTCGACCGTTCAATTTCCAAATGGGAACTTGGTGCAGGGAATTCACCGGTGAATTATGTGTTTTTTAGTGTCTTGAGTTAATTTTCACCTATTGTAGACAAAACCAGGTGCAGAGAAGATTTGCAGGGATAAATACCTAGTGAACTCGACGGTCCGGGTCACGAATGCAGGTGGGTAGGTGCGCCGAAGGTCTCTAGGTCGATTTGAGCAGGTTGGTGCAATTTTGGACGTAAAATGCATGCAGAGGGCGTAACAACAGTTTTTGCAAAAAGTGCAAAAAACGCGAAAAATTGACAAAATATGGATTTTTTGGGACATTCGCGCCTTTTTCGGATGACGTCATCAGGTGGGTCAGGGTCGGATGACGTCAGCATGACATCATCAGGTGACGTGGTGGCTTATAAGTGGTCCACAGGGGTGGTGAGGTGGCAGACAGGTGGAGCAATGGTGGACGGGGGTTGCGGACGCGGCGATGACGAAGGCAGTGACGCGACGCTGATGCTGGCAGGCGGATTGGCGGAAAATCGGAAACCACAGCGGTATCATATCGCACCGCTTTTGATATGGAAGGGAATCTGTCAGAGGGGGCTCCGATACGATTTGGGGGCGACGCGTGGCCGAGGCCTGATGTCAGCCTCTGACAAATATCGGACGATATCTTTCGGACGTCAGGGCCAGTCCGATATCCACGTCAGTCGTCGGATGAAAAGTGCCCGATCGGACGGTCGACGGGCCGATGAACTGTGCGGATGATATGGCATCGGGCGGGCATTAAAATATTATATTTCATGGGAATCGTGCCCGGCGGGACCCTTCGAATTATTGGCGATTTGCAAGGTTTTGTAATGTATTTTTATAAATGCGCATTAATCACAAAAACTTAGGAAAAAAGGGTTTTTTATGAAATTTCATTGCAAAATCGCGCACACCTCAAACTTTGGATAAATGCAATACAATGGTTTTTCAATGTATTTTTGCATCAAACGCGCATAAATCCCGAACTTAGGATAAAACGGAAAAAGTGGGTTTTCAAGGTATTTTTGCCTTATGAGCGGGTTAAAGGGTGCAAAAGGGTTTTACCAAGGTTTTTTAGGCACAATGAAGGGTTGGCTAAGTAGATGAGTTTCTGAAGGCGGAAACAGAGGTTAGGCTTGGGTTCTCAAACCGACCAGATGTCAATTTGATTCCGTGGTAATGAATCATATGGCTATAATGCCAAGGAGGGGATATTTATAGAATGTTTGGGGTTTATACACCATGGTGTTATAATAGTAAGGAAATGGTGATATAGGGAGTTAGGTAATAGAAGTTAAGGGTTAGTATGGAGGGAGAGGGTGAATGAGGAGTGACATTACTAAGTTTATTTGAAAACAACTTAGCTTAGGGAGTAGATCAAAATGAAAAGAATTTTGCACAAAAAATGTGGCTCTTAGGCAACAAGGACCATAAAACCTTGAATTCTTTCATAATCACAACTGGTGAAGGGATGTTAGTAATGAGTGAAAAACAAGGAAAAGAGGGAAGTTAGACATGCTCTATTGTGTTGCTTTCCTTGTATTGACCAGCAAGATTCAGTTTGAAAGGAACACCACTTATGCAACCCCATCTACCTACCCATCTACTTGCCTAGCATTTTTTTTTTCTTCTTGGAGGGTGCACTTGGACTTGCAGACCCTTATGTGCCTTTTTCTTCTCCATTGGATTTTTCTTTTGATTTCCTATCTAGCACTACCCTTATTTCTTCCAAGGCCCCAGATTAAGCAGTTGGGAAACTTAGCTTCTCTGCCTAACTATTGGTCTGCCAAGATTAAACAGTTTGGACAGACTTCTTTCTCTATTCTACAACAGAAAATTGAAATATGGCATGATCCAGATTAGACTTTTGTACCATCCATCAAAATTTAGTAAACATGAAGGCATGTACACACCTTTCCTTTCCTTGGAAATATGTGATCTTTGTATCAACAAAGCAGAACATATTTGGCATTTGAATTTGCCAATCATGAAATATGAAACCTATTGGTATAGGTATCCAACACCATCCATCCGTGAACACATCTCTTGCATGATCATTTGTTCGTGATCACATCTCTTTGCATGCATCTTTTGTTCATCTATTGGTGAACATGTCTTTCTGCATGTACACCCTTTGTTCATCCCATATGTCGTTATGCCATGTTTGTTTGTGTACGTATATCTGTAGTCACTCATGACAAGATGACATCAAATCCATAAATCTCGTAGTCTACCATGATGCATGATTGTTTTGAATGCAGGTGACTAGGAGAGAAGACAAGGTTGCAAACTTCGAGCTGGGATGGAGGCTTTGGGCACTGCTGGTGAAAACTTTATAAAAGTCACTAGGAGATAGTGACAGGCAATCCAAATCGACAGTGATTGTCTGTGGGGATTGGCTCAGCTGGAGGACAAAACTGTGAAATTTTTGAGAGGAGCAGCCCGGGCTACAGGAATGCTGGGAAAACAAGATCTGCCAAATTTTTGGAAGTAACGGGTGGGGGGAGCCTGGCAGCTAAAACTGCGCAATTCTTGGAGGAAACTAGGAGATGGCTGCTAGGACCTTGGCAAAAAAAAATACACAATTCCTGGAGGGAACTGGAAATCAGCTGCTAGGACCTTGGCACTAAAAACTGCACAATTCCTGGAGGGAACTGGCAGTCAGCTGTTAGAGCTTGGTAGCAAAAACTACGCAATTCCTGGAGGAAACTGACAGTTAGCTACTGGGAACTGCTAGCAGGAAAACCTACGCTGATGCTGGAAGGTTGGCCTGTTGACCACCTCTGTGCAGTTTCTAGGCTAAGCGCACTGCTGGCAAGTAGAGGGCTTGCTCATGAAATCTACGTAGATTTTCGAGTAAGCAGTCAGTCGGCTAACTGGTTGGCTAGCTGGAAAAACTATGCAATTTTCTAAGGGAGACAAAGACGGACACTCGGAGTCTCTTTGTCCATTCTACGCAATTTTCTCAATCATTGGAGCAGGCAAGTTCTACAGCCTCTGTACAATTTTGTAGGGGAGTCAGTCCTGGGGTGACTGTCGGGTCAAACTCTCTGGTTGACCAACAGGAAGGTTGATTGATCAGCTTGCGGGCAGTGCAGCTTGAAATGGCTTGCTTGGTGCTTCTGCGATGTTCTAGGTGACATTTGATCAAGTCAATGGCAGGGTGAAGGTCCGACTGTCACAGGGTGATATGGTCATCAGAGCTTCAGCAAATCGACTAAGTGTGTGAGCGAGTGAAAAAGTTCATACGTGGACTTGCAAACACATAGTTACATGACTTAACAACGAGATGACTCAAACCGTTGTTGCAGGAATTTAATGTTACTATTGTTGATAGACCAGGAAAATCTAATGTTGTAGCTGACTATCTTTCTAGATTGAATAATCCTAGTGAAGTAATTCCTATTAATGATGATTTCCCTGATGAACATCTTTTTTCTGTATCAACAAAGTCTCCATTGTTTGCTAACATAGCCAACTATTTAGTCACATGAAAAACACCACCTCACTTATCCACTCATGAAAAGTGGAATATCATATTAAAAATTGTTGCATATTCTTGGATCCAAGGAGAGCTCCTTTACACTAGACTAGATCTTATCATTCGTAGATGTGTAAGAGAGAAATAACTGTTTGATATACTAACATCTACCCATGACGAACCTTGTGGTGTTCACTTCTCTAATAAGAGAACTGCATATAAAATCTTACGTGTTGGAAAATTTTGGCCTTCTTTGTTTAAAGATGCCAAACAGTATGTCAAGCGATGCGATAACTATCAGAAAATGGGTCAAAATGTTCAAGCCAACGAAATTCCTTTATGTCATCATATTATAATTGATCCCTTTGAAAAATGGGCTATCGACTTCGTAGGACCAATAAATCCAAAATCTATGAATAAAAAACATACATTGGTTTGTACTGATTTTGTTACAAAATGGGTAGAGGCTAAAGCTGTTTCTTTTCCAACAGAAAAAGTTGTTGAATTTTTATTTAGTGAAATTTTTACTAGATTTGGTGTTCCTAGAGAGATTGTTACTGACAATGGGCTGCAGTTTATTTCTAATCTGGTACAGGAAGTCATGGATCTGTAGAAATTTTGAATAATTTAACACATATTCAATGGAGATTATCCTGATCATGTACTATTGCGGAAAACATACACAATACATAAGCTCATCTACGTTGATCATCAATATAGCAGCATCAATAACAATAAAACATCAAGAGCATTCACACATTAACACAGTATGTATCCCGGGGAAAGCATCTCGCTAAAAAACCCAACTATCTATATTAATGATTGAGTCATGTAACATTACAAAGTACAATGCTTATCACAAGAAATCCAGTACCAGCTCCACCTGTTACACACAATACAGCTCAGATCTGAATCAATCACTGGCTCAAATCTCTTCGCTGCTTGCCTGCCTCCGCTGCTCAATACCTACAAAAGAACCTGTGATAATTCCAAGGCAGCCATGTCTTTCCTTGGCTAAATCACGTGAGAACAAGCTACAATGTGGGCAAACTCAATCCCCACTGATTGTGCAAGATCTGATGCACAACTATAGTCCCAACTGATAGCAATCTGATTCTCTAACACCTGTCCCTGCTGAACTGAACATGCACTGACATGCAACTGAGTTAACTGATGTATTCATTAGTTGTATTATGAGTTAATAACTTGTGGATTAATTAATAACTAATTCACCCAACTCATCTCTAGTCTATTTGCCAGTTAGACTAAATACAACCAGTTTAACAAAGCTAAACTGAACACAACTCCATCAACTGCACCTCCAGTCCACTAAACTCAACTCACTTGAGTTCTAACTGAAGTCCTGCATGCAAATATTAGCCATCCCATAGGTAACCACGTATTTCCTTCTGGGATCTGCATGTACCACATCCGTAGCTCATCCTGAAGTGCTCCAAGAGAATAAGACAAAGTTTATAGTCTAATATTATTATGAGCTAATAATATTTGACTGTTCTATATTTAGACTGAGCAGTCACTCCGCTGTGATCTAAAAATAGAAGTCCATCTATTTTTCCCAACTTGATCAATCATCCATAAACAACAACCTGCAATCCATAGACATGATCCATATGTCTAAAAATAGACATAGTCTAAAAATAGACTTGCGCCAAAAATAGCCTGCGGGCCCACTTAGTGAAGGCGACTCTTTTCACTAAGCTCCATCATTTGTTGC
>APFE030776461.1:0-23436 GCA_000404065.3 Pinus taeda
TGAACTGTGTTACAATTAAGGAAACTGAAAAGTTGAAAGAAACAATGGTGGGGATCATTCTTCACTCCTTAGGAAGAAAAGGTCCCCATTGCGCTGAGTTCCTCCATGAGATGAGGAAAATTTTGCTAAACTTGGTCCCTAGTGAGACACTTGCCCTAGTGAAGGAGTTGGCCAGCTTTGAAAACTCGATACAATTGGATATTCTGTTGGTGAGTGTGCTTGATCTGTGTCCATGATCCGATGAGTTACATCTTGTTCCATGCAATCTGGATTTAACTCTATGGGTGCGAGCTGTTCTGCAATGTCGGATGTGTCTAGTAGTGGTGGAAATTATGGCCGAAGACGGTCCACATTGAACATTAGGTGCGTGCCAAGGAATGCGGGAATGTTGAGCTCAAATGCATTGTCTCCCAAAGCCTTGGTAATGGTGTAAGGACCATATCGAAGTGGTCTGACTTTTCGAAAGGCTCCAGTAAGGCGTTCCTTTTGCAAATGCAACCAGACTTTGTCGCCCACTTGAAATTTGTGTGGCACCTGATGTTGATCATGTCGCTGCTTATACTTGGCATTTGATTTCTCTAGAATGTCATGGACCTATTGGCGAATATGTTAGATGTGCTCAAAGAAGTTGGTTGCCTTATCTATTTCGGATTGGACATGAGCCAAATCTGCGTCAGTGGTTGCAAATGGCATGGCCACATCAATGGGATAGAGTGGCTAGAATCCCAAGCCCACCTGAAAAGGGTTGTGGCTAGTCGAGCTATGAAGAGCCTCGTTATAGTTGTGCTGAACATAGGAGAGGCTCTTGTCCCATGTGCATGGATGCTTGAGTTGTAAATGTGCAAAATGTGTACGATCATCATGTTGACAACCTTTGTCTAGCCATCAATTTGAGGATGGAAGGTTGTGGACTTAGTGAGTTTAGTGTCCAACATCAACGAGAGACTAGAGCAAAATGTACTGAGGAACCTGTATTCCTGATTTGAGATGATAGACTATGGGATCCAAAAGTGTACCCATGCTCGTTCAAAGAAGAGTTTACCAAAATAAGCCTAGTAACTTGGTGCATGTACCACATGAAATTGTCCTCCACATCTCGAGGAGTGAAGAACTCTACAAATAACATTTTTCTTCCAAACTCAAAGAGGGACATAATGGGCTCAACTCAAAAAAAAAAGTAAGAAAATCATGTTTCCTTACTCAAAGAGTGATTAAAATAATAATGAAATGAAATTTTAATATTTTTGTAAGTATAAGTATGCTAAATCAAGGGATCCAATGTACGTTTACAACACCCTAGACATGCTTTTATACTCTGAATAATTGGTTGACGATATCAAAATACAAACTATAATAATTATATTATGGTTCAAACCCCACAGAAAATCACTTATAATGTGTATATTTAATTTTTTTTAGTGCATTTCAAGGGATACATAAATTGCTTTAAAAGAATTGTTTAAATTTTATGAAAATCCCAATAACTTATGTAAAGTCAAAAATATTTTTTTTTAAGAATTGTTCATAAAAAAAAGTCTACATTAAAGAAAGGAACTCCACATTAATGCTGGAAAAGATATTATAATACTAACTCTATTTTTGCTATAAATACTAATATAACTAATTTGGCATGACAAAGTAATTTTCATATTTTTGTGATTTAGATATTTTTCCACTTTCCTTAAACCATGAATCCATCCCACCAAGTAAAATTAAGCTACTCTATCAACCATTAAATCTTAAAAGTGTCAATTATGAATGTGCAAGAAAACTAATTTTATAAGGTTACAAAGAGTTATGAAATTAAATTATATTAATGTTCAACTCTCGTGATTAGAAAAGGCTACCAAAAAATGTATGGAATAGATTTCATTGAGGAGGTCACTTTGCTTATGTGGTCCATAAGAACTTAACATCTATCTGTGCATATATAAAAAGATTGAAAATATGAGGATGGATAGAAAAAGCATCTAGTTACACTTATCTCTATAAAATGCACCAATTTAGCCATCTAGGGTTGCTTATGATCAATGCCCTTCTCATATTAATTTTTTTATTCTTCTTGCCTGATAGTGGCCATAGAATCATAAAATATTTTCGTCAACACATTTTTTAATTAGCATCGAGGAGGACTAGATAAGCGGTGATGAGGAGGATTTGATAAGTAGCGAGGAGTATTTGATGAGAAACAATGATGAAATAAAAGGATATGAGCACTATCTAGAGGCTTCTTCCTCCATCACATGCATAAGCAAACTTTAGACTTCACATGTGTTGTGAGATCAATATAAATATGGACCATTGATCTTCATGTTTGACACATATCTAGGCATTGATATTCTAATGGTTAATCATCGTTGGAACACCAAGTTTTGGTTTGTAAAACACTAATTTTTGTTCAATGTATGCACGAGCATGGAAATGCTTCCAACATCTTACTTGTCTTTCTACTAGTTGAAAATCATCTCCCCATGCACGAACTCTATGTAAGCACTTGATTTCATTGGCCCAACACCCTACTCCACACTCTATTCTATGATAACTATTTGACTCCCCTTGAGCTTGACATCAATGACAATGCGTAGCTTGACATTAATAGCATCACGCACTACCAACAATAATATGGAATGTGATATTGGTAAGAAATCATGTACATGTATACATCATAATAGAGAGTGCATGTATCAAAATTCACACTATGTTGCACATTCAACAAAGGGGTATCCTAGCATATATATATATATATATATATAACCATATTAAAGGAATGACATCGAACACTCACATACATTAAAACAAGTCATCCAACATATTCATATATCATAAATCATAATATCAATCATGTCGAATGTACGATATCCAATATATGCATACATCATAATGAGGCTTCAAACATATGCACATCATTAAAAATCTACACATCCTTGATCATATCAAAATAAGGATACACTAATATTAAATTCGATCCTGAAGACAAACCACATTAGATGGTTCAAAACATCGACCAACAATTAATGATATGATCAATTTGAAAGACCTTCTCATAAATAATAATAAATTGTCACAAGTGGTTATCATCATAAGAATTCCAATGCTTTGTATAATATAAATACTCAAAACATGAAAATATCAACTAGTATCAGCCATGCCATCAAGGAAAAATCATGATATCCATCATGAAATAAGCACTAATATTATCTAAACTAATTAAGAAATATTAATACTCATAAAAAAAGTTAGAGTTTTGCATCATCATAGGCAATGCTTAATATAGATGAGCATAAATGGTGTGGTAAGTATAAAACATTTTCTTTTACTAGTTAGACATATGTGTCAACACAACATCATTGTCACTTAAGCAACATATCTAAAGGGGGTTACTTATCATATTCCATAACCAGATACATTTATTAAGTCATGTATATATGATGTGTAAACTAAGTATCTAATTAAGAAACATCACAGAAGAGGAGTTCAACTAACACTCAAATTATAATTATAGTGTATCCATCACATAATTGAAATTTAATATAATTGTAAAGGCTAATTTGAGTGACTTTGCTAGACATCTCCTTTAATAATTTAAATCTATGAAATATACTACAAAGTAGTCATAATTAAAAGGAAAAATAAAAATAAAAACAATAAAAAAAAAATATATATATTATATTATATATAATGATTTATATAATTATATTTTTTTATATATTAATTTTCAAGGGGATAAGAGAAAGTATTTTATTATGCTATATCCTCCAATAATAATATGGGAATGTACTTTCTTGTCCCAAGTGTTAATAGAAAGGGTATAAAGCTATAATATCACAGTGACAAGAAACTTAGAATCTATGCCTAAACAAATAAAAAATTTTCATTAAACTACTTTCTAGGTTGATGTGTACAAGTGGGAGTATGAAGGTTGATTATAAATCACTCAATTGAATCATCATGCTTTTATTTGATGTTATAATTAGAACAATAACATATTCAACAATTTTTATTGTATAATTTGAAATAAATTCATAATATCATACTAAATTACATAAATATCTAATTAGAAAAAGAGAAAGAGTTTCTTCTTATTGAGTAAAGTAGTTTAGATCTCTTTTAATTCTATATTTGTAAGCATAGAGAAGGATCAAATATTTTAAGGTGCAAACCTCTTTCAATGTGAAAAGAGATTTGATCTTCATTGGTGCTTGGTAAATCGAGAGTTAAAATAGATTTAAGCTAGTTTAATTACTAATTATAGTTAATTATAATTAAAATTATAAACATACCCCTAAATATAATTATTAATTATCTTATTTTATTTTATATTTTATTTTAATATATTTTGATCAAGTCAAAATGTTTAAAAGACATTAGAACATCTCTTCTATACATAATAACTTAATGTTTGGAGTGTGTCTTTCAATACAACAATAATATAAAAAGATAAAATAAACTTAATAAAGTGCATGCAATACACACAATTTTCTTCTGCATCTTAATAATAAAGATCTTTGCTAACAATCTTTTACTTCATTAATGAATGTGAAAAATAAAAAACTCAACCCAAAAGAAAACAAGAAAATAATGTTTCGTGACTTGAAAGGTGATTAGAAAAATAAAAAAATACAATTTTAATATTTCCTAAATACAAATATGCTAAATCAAAAGATCCAATGTAGGTTTCCACTACCTTAGATATACTTTTATATCGTACATAATTAGTTGGAATGATCGGAATATGAGCTATAACAATTAAATTATGGTTCAAAACCCAAAAACATACATGAATTATTTTTAAAGTCTTTTGATTTTATAAAAATTCTATAATTTATGTGAACTAAAAAGTGTTTTTAGAAAAATTATTGAGGGAAAAGTAGTGTGCATTAAAAGAAAAATAACTAGAAAAATAAATACCATAACATAGACTCTTTATTATAAATAATTGGATAATGTTTGGTATTTTTTTGAATAATTCTCCACTTTCTTCAAACTATAAGGATCTCCCACCAAGTCAAATTAAAGTACTTTGTCGCCCAATAAATTTTAAAGGTTTCCATTGGGAGTGTGCATGAAAACTAGCATATAAGGTTACAAACAGTTGTAGAATTAAATTAAATTAATTACCCATGATTACAAAATGGTATAAACAAAAAAATATATTCAACAATTTTCATTGAAGAGGTTACTTTGGGTATGTGATCTGACTTTAATATGTGTAAATAACCAGAAACATCATCAAGTTCTGGGTCGGTAGAAAATGGGCATATCATCAATCCCCTTCTCATGGCCCATTATAATGTGTATATTTAAATTTTTTTGGTGCATTTTGAAGTCACACTTGAATTAATATAAAAAAAAAAACTTTTGTTTTTATGAAATTCCCATAAATGGATTTTCTAAAAAATACCATAATAATACAACTCTTTATTGTGATATAAATGCTTATATAACTGACTTGACATGATCCAGTAATTTTGGTATTTTTATGATTAAAATATTTCTCCACTTTCCTTAAACTACGAGTCCCTTGCACCAAGTCAAACTCTCTCAACCATTAAATCTTAAAAGGTTTCCATTAAACTAATATAAAAGGTTACAAACCGTTGCGAAATTAAATTAAAATAATTGTCCAATTGCCATGATTACAAAAGGCTACTTAAAAAAATGGTATGAAACGGTTTTCATTGACCAGGTATGTGGTCCATAAGACCTTTATAAGTGTGGATAGCCAGAAAGACCATCAAGCTGTGGGCGGGTAGAAAAAATGTCAGTTACATTTATCGCTATAAAATGCACTAATGTGGCCATCTAGGGTCGCATAGGATCATCGCCCACTTCTCATATTGAACTTTTTTTCTTTTTCTTGCATGATAGCAGTCGCCACATAATCGTAAAGGATTTGCCATGGCAGACAATTTGATTAGCGGCCAGGAGGATTTGCTAAGCGGAGATGAGGAGGATTTGACGAGCGGCGAGGAGGATTTGATGAGCGGTGATGAGAACTATCTAGAGGCTTCTTCCTCCATGCCTGTCCCTGCACAGACCAAAATCCACCTCATCTCTCAACAAAATTTATTGACGACTCAGAGAAGGGAGTTAGATGAGGTGATGAAAATCCTTGTTGTAAAGGAGCAACATGCTCGCACACTCTTAATTCATCATCGCTGGGATTTTCAGAGACTGATGGATGCATATGCTGAAAGAGATGTTGAGTGGTTTTTTTCACAAGCGGGTGTTGCAAATAGACTGGAATCCACAAATTTCGTAGTTACCATGTGTGATGTGTGTGCAGAGGAAGATTTGAAGGAGGGGGACACCACAATGATGGATTGTGGTCACACTTTCTGCAATGTCTGCTGGACAAAGCACTTTCTTACGCAGATAAGAGAGGGACAAAGCAAGCGGATTAAGTGCATGGATCCGGAATGTAATGTCATCTGTGATGAAGACATCATAAGAAAGTTAGTGACTGCTAAAGATGTTGAAGCAGCCCAACGCTTCGATCGCTTCCTATTTGAGTCCTATATTGATGACAACGACAAAGTGAAGTGGTGCCCTAGTGTTCCCCATTGTGGAAATGCAGTTAGAGTTGAAGGAGATGTTTACTGTGAGATCCAGTGCACTTGCGGGCATGAGTTTTGCTTCAATTGTTTGGCTCAACCACATTCTCCTTGCTCCTGTTTGATGTGGGAGCTTTGGGATAAGAAATGCAATGACGAGTCTGAGTCTCAAAATTGGATTGCAGTTAATACCAAGTCGTGTCCCAACTGTGGGAAAAACGTCGCAAAAGATGGTGGCTGCAACTTGGTGACCTGTTTATGTGGCCAACACTTCTGTTGGTTGTGTGGTGGCGCCACTGGAGCTAGACATACCCGTACAAGCATTGCTGGGCACAGTTGTGGTCGATATAAAGAAGTTCAGGAGATGGATATTGAGAAGGTAGAACGTGATTTGAAGAGGTACACACATCATTACTCCAGATGGGAAGCACATAAATATTCGTTGAAGCTTGAAGCAAAGCAGAGGGAATTATTACAACAGAAAATATTAGATTTTGGAAGCAAGGAATCTGGTGTTACTGACTATAGTTGGTTGCTAAATGGAGTGCAAAGGCTAGTTAGATCAAGGCGTGTCCTGGCATATTCATATGTCTTGGCATTTCACGTGTTTGGTGATGAAATACTCAAAGATACAGAAAAGGAAGTCAAACAGAACCTGTTTGAGTATCATCAGCAGCTACTGGAGCAAGCCGTAGAGAGACTTTCGAAGCTTCTTTCGAAGCTTATTCATCACCAGAATTTTATGGCCAATCCAAGGGAAGCTAGTGATCTCACTGTCCTGGCCAACACAGCGTGTGAACTGGAAGCTATTGATCTCACTGTCCTGGCCAACACAGCGTGTGAACAAATTTATGGGTGGATCCAAAATGATTTGCTGCTGAACTTTGGGTTGACAACACATCGCATTGCTCCATATAACTCCAATGGTATCCACATACTATCAGAGATGAAGAGTCAATGATATATCCTTATAATTCTGAAGATGTCCACATACTATCAGATACATGATGTAGTTAATCAATGATATATCATTTAGCTCCATGTATTAGAAAGATTGTGAGTAATGTTTGTTTTTGAAATAAAGTATTTTGAATAGTTTTCGTTTCTCAGATCTTCTCAGATTTAATGTGTTTGTAATTCTATCCTCATAATCACATTGTTCATATATTTAATGTGTTTGGAGTGTTATTATAGTGAATAATATTTGAAATTCAGTTAATAATTAATATAGTTTAACAAATTTTAATGGTTTAAAAGTTTAATTTAAATTAGATAAAGTGATTTGTTTTCAAATATTATTTGAGGAATTGATATGAGAAATGATATTATGATATTGATGTTATGATTATTGAAGTAGTGGGTTATATTTAATTTTTTATATTCATTTATGTTGTATTTAAGTCAAGGATTATTCAAAAGAGTACATTTTTTGTGAATAGAAATAATACACAAAATAAAACCAAAAGTAAAGATGAACAATAAGTATATGAAAAGAAAAAGAAATACAGTATGAAAAATATTATAAATTGGAAAAGCAACTTTAAGAAAGAATCAAAGAGATTGATGCAGAAATGTTTAAAAAATTGATGCAAGAATGATTAAAAAACATTAGGGGAAAGCGTAGTTTCTATATAGGAAGACAAGATAAAAGAAATAAAATAAAATGTAAAGTGTTTGAGGTTTCAAATTAAAGAGATAATCAAAACTAAGAAATAATTTTCTTTTAATGAAACTTGAGTTATAAAAAACTAGGTTTCAAACTCATATTTATGCATCATATATTTATATATATTTAATGGGTTAGTGAATGGGGACTTGCATTTGATATATTGAACTTTGTTTACTACGTTAACAAAGAAGACCATGAGCCTAATGAACATTATTTAAATGGTCTTTATTAGAGTTAATATTTCACAAGGAATACCAATATAAGAGTTAAAGGGACAGTGTGAAAACACTTATAAATGTGTGAATTGATATTGATGAGAACTACTCAATTATTAAGCCAAAAAAATGTAAAAAAAAACTTTGAAGAAATCATATGTTAGGAAAATTGTCTCTAAATTTTAATAAATCAATTTTAGATTCATCTCATTAATTAAATTTAGTGAATAAATAAATATTCTCCATGAATAATTTTAGAGTATATGTAGTTTAAATAGCTACTTGTTTTATGAAATCTACAAAAACATATAATGATTTAAAATGTGCACATTATAATACCTTTTATTAAAAAAAAACCACCTTGGATTTCTATTAACAAAATAAGATCCATTACATTGTTCAGATGTAAAGTCATCTAAATATTCCATCATATGAATCTATAAATTCCCATAAAAACTCTGGAGACTTATAAACTATAAGCATCTAAAAAAAATCTCCTATCAAAACTGCAAACCCCCATAAGCAAGAATGTTGTTAATCTGCTTCTCCTTTGCAAACCAATGTAAACCCCACATAGCCATAATTTTTGCCCTAGTGTTGGTACCAGGTTCCCCATTCCAAAAAATCTCATATTGAGAGTTTTCATTTAATCTCACATCTCACCACATTCACATTTACCTAGTTGTGCCACCCCATGGCAAAACCCTAAAGGTAAATGAATATAGTGAATGAATATAGTGAGGATTTTTGTGATATGATAAATATTTAATGACACTTTGATTCTTGGAGTAAGACATCCAGACAAAAATCCTGTCCAATTTGTGCTAATAGTCTAGCTCTAATTTACATTTGTTGCCAGCATTCCATAGCCTAAATAACATATAATGGAATCTCATTTTATTAATTACATGATACATTCTAAACAATATGTAAATAACCAAAGTGAAATTAGATAACACGTGCCTCACACCTACATAGTGTTTAACAAAATTACAGTGAGAATAAACAAGAGGGTTATTTTACTAAAAATGAAAGCATGTTTTTCATAAAAAATCATCCACTTCACATGATGGAGCTTTTATGATTAACCTATTTTCATCATGTAAATTATATTTATCCGATAGTTAGGTATGAAATAAGTTAGTTGCTTAATTAACAAGGCTGGCTCAATGGTAGCAAGTCCTTGCCATAAAGTAAAAATACAGGCACATAAATTTTGAGTTCAAATTTTATGGAATGTTTGCATTACTTATATTTCATCAAAGTCCATATATTACTATTTAGATTAGTAATATATTTTCTGTTGCTTTCATCTCCACACTTGGGTTGTAAAAGCTTTCATTTTATGTATTGAATTGACAACATTGATAATTACCAGCTACATGAGTGTATCTAGTAGTTATATTAAAAAAAATTGATGCTCATAGTTATATAAAAAAAAATCTCAAATAAAAAAAACAAAAAAATTAAAGGTTTATTTCAGAATTTGATGATTAGGAGAGATTTTAATTGTCTGATATTACAATTAAAAAAGAGAAAATCATAAACTAAATGTTGATTTCAAAATTTGATGATTAAGAAAGATTTTAATTGTTTGATCTTTTCACTGATAGTTAGATTTCAAGAATATTTCTGAATCTATAATTGAAATTAAAATATATAACATAAATTTATGTTTATTAAAAAAATAAAGGCATCTTAGGTGAATCGCAGATTTAGGAAATATCTCCCAAATTAACTTTAAAGACTAAACAATTAATTTCTCACTTAACCATTATATTCCTAACTATAAAAAAAAATAACTTTAACCCTCATATAATATTATATTATGTTTTCTTTCCCATAAAATTATATATCTTAAAAATCTGCATCTCATAAAACTACCCTAATCTACTTGATTTAGGCCAACAACCCAGAAAAGGGAGGAGGGGATCATCAGAAAAAGGCCCCTATGATTTATCTCACCATGAAACCACTTCATTTTTTTTTTCTCACCTGAACAAATCACGAGTGAAGTAACTCTCAGGTTTAGCTTATAAGCGGGTGGCAAGAAGAGCATGGGAGTCCGTACTTCTTGGAAATGCGTTGATTGTTGAAGTGACGAGACCTGCAGTAAGTCCAACACGGGAAAGAGACGAAATACCATTTTTTCTTTCGTCGCTAAACACTTTTTAATTATATGTCACTAAAATCGTTTAAGGGAAAAACTAAAACCGAATTTTAAGGTAATGTTGTTTTAGGATTTTTAAGATGTACATGGGTTGGTGAGTTCTTTGTTCTTATTACAGTTCTGAATTATTACATTCAAATCGAAATAAAGATAGTAAAATATATTATAAAGTATAATTCTAAAATTGGAAGGTTTAAATATAAATAAGAACATATTTAATAGATAGATTTATAAAAGCTCACAAGGTTTTGGATTTACAGTGAATGGGTGCACTGTTAAGGCACTCCTTGTTATAGGTTTCCGGTTCAAACTCCCTTGGGTGCTTACCTACCCATAAAAAAAATAGATAGATTTATAAGAGTGATTTCCAATTTTAATTATATAAATGATATGGATTAAAAAGTGATTTGGAGAAGTCATAGAAATTGAAATGAGGCCAAACAAGAATAGAGAGGATAATTAGAATATTAGCAATTGTTAAATCTTTAAGTTTATATATATATATATATATAAATAATTCCTATTTTTATTTTTATCTTGACTACTAAAAAAACCATAAATAAAATTTTCAATTTTTTTTTTTTCAAGGTTATGTGATCCATAGTGAGTTAAGAAAAGTCTTTAGAGTAGAAATCACATAGTAGAATAATAATAATTAATTAATTAATTATTAATAAGTCTTTCAAAGCCTTCCATGGTCTTTCCTTTGATTTTTGCAAACACTTGATTTCATTTCATGACCTTTATTAGAGTCTTTTCACCCATTTTGTTTGTTTGATCAACTTTCATCTTTTAGCATGTTTGATTGTTTTTCCATGCTTTTAGACTTTTTCTCGTGATTTCAAAGGTTAGCCTTTATGTACTCGAGTTGTCCTAGCTATGTGAACACATATAGCACTCGTACACAAATTTTTAAGCATTCTCGCACAAGTGTCGTCATAGTCGTCCTAAAGTCTATCTCAAGTGTTGCACTTGTCACTTCTTGTTATATGACAGTGACAGAGGGTAATGATTTTTCTTGTTGTTCTGGTGGTCTATGTTATTGCATCGTTAAAGTATGCTAAGTGTGTGATCACAAGTTCAAGTTCTTCACAAGTTCACCTTCCTCCTGCACTGAACCATTTCGCCAAATTTCGTCTCGACCGGGCAACTTAGTTTCACCGAACCCCAACTGAACTGCACACTACATAGTCTCAACCCCCAGTGATGCAACCTTAATGCCTGGAACTTCGTAGTGTGCAATCACTGTCACCCACGGCACTTGCACTGTGAAATTCCAGAGTTGAGGAATCTCCCTTCATCCCCATAATTGCGCAGCATTTCCTCCTAGTCTCACCTGAACTGCGCATTTCGCAATCCCAGTTCTCAAGATTCTACCCTTGCCTGATAGAAGCCCATAATGAGTAGAGAAGCCACCCTTCCTTGCCACCCAAAACTACCTAGAAGTGTCTCCCAGTGTCCTCCCTCTCCTAGACCTCACTCATCTCAAGAACTATCGAGATATGTCCTCCAAGTCTCTCTCATGCCCAGTCCTCCTTGACTCTGAAAACGGCGCAAATCTATCTCTGAGGGTCCCATCCCACATCAACCACTGACTGTCTCAAATACACAATCTTATCTCCGAGTGGCCCCTACATAACGTTTCCCCTCAGTGAGGACTATGCTAAGAATTTACTCAATCAAGATTGAGTTGCGCTCTGCGCAGTCTCAGTGACCAACATCTCTCCCTGTCACCTTGAACTGCACAGTGTGTAGTTACTGGGCCATCTTTCCGAGCCTATCACCTATCCCGGGCTCAGTCCATGGATAATAATGCATCATCTTATACTAGGGAGTTTTGGGATTGATCTCATCCCCTCATGAGTGAATTGTAGGAATAGGTACACTCGGTGATCATGATGAGATGATGAAGAAGGAGAAGAAGGTGGAAACATGCTTGAAGATTCACTTGGAACTGAACGGACAAAGGAACCTATCAAGAGCAAGCAAAAGGAACACATGTATGCAACCACCTCTCAAGACCAAATATCATTAAAGACCCTACATCATCAAGCTATGTGAAGGAGAATAGAAAGCATATCCAAGAACACATATATCACTCAACAACTACAATGGCTTGACATTGCCACATCAGCAATGTCATTTCAAGTCATGCCATGAGTTGGCAAAGGCCATGTCACTATTATCGGTCATGTATATTGTAAATCAAATGTATTGTAAAGTGGAAGTCCAAAGGACACACATGAATACGAAGAGTCATGATAGTTGAAAAGTTATAGGAAGCTGAATAGTCACCAGTGAAGTCAAAGAGTCACAAGTGTCAAACATCACCCCTTGCTTATATATGACCCCTCATTGTATGAGAAATGGAATTTTCACCTTGGATCCTCCCGCAAAGCATAGAGAGTTCAGTCAGCTCTTTGAGAAACAAGGAGTGGTTCCAACGTCCCACTACTAGGGCCAGTGATGTACAATGTAAATATGTGTCTTGGAACTTTTTCTTAATTACAGGAGCCTTTTAAGGCGAGCATGTTTCCATGCATGACTTATGGATGTTTGTAAGACTATTATGTGAGCATTTGTATTTCATTTTTGTTTTCACATGTACTAATATTGTTGAACTATTTTAGTTGTTTTAGTGCTTATCTTGTTGGGAATGTGTTGCAATGGTTGTTACTGTTGTCTCATCCTTGTGGACCATTCCACGGGATATTAGACAAACCTTTCCTTACTCATCGGTTGTAATGACCATCACATCTGCTGTGGAATACTCCATTGGATGGTAGACAAATTTTTCCCCGTTTATTGGTTGTAACGACTGTCACATCCATTTTGGACTATTTCGGTAGATGCTAGACAAGCCTTTTTTGGTTCATGTTTGTATCTTCCTTGGAGGTACTATTACCTCTCACTTAGACACAATTACATTGCACACTCCCCACGCACACTCACTTTGCTTCTCAAAGATACCATTACACTACTCTCTTGTGTTGATAGCTAAAGCTGAGGCAAAATTTTAAGTATTTGAAAACGGGGCCATTATACTGAATGGGACTCCTACACCAAATGATGTGAGGTTTGATTGGGACTTCATACCAAGGAGGTACCCTTAATGTTGGCGGGTCCAACACCGTCAACATTTCTAGCAGTAGAAGGAGGGTGGCTAGTATTATATGGTTGATTGTCCCACCAACCCCACTCATCCCTATTTTGGTTAAGGAAATAACGTTCTCTCCCTCTCCCATACTCTCAACTTTGAAGTTAGTAATTCCTCACCACCAAGACCTGACCATGAAATCCTATACCATCATATTCGGGCTCTTCGCTTCATTACCCATCAATTTGCAAAAGTTGTTGGACTGATTCCGGGAGTAACCACTCTTCCATATTATAAAAAAAATAACAAGATCACCCCCACAGGAGTGGTGGTCTCCTCTGTTTAAGAAGTGATCCTCGCCACACTTGAAGAACTAGCAGAGGTTGTTGACAAGGAATAGGAGCCTCCACTCTTTCATAAATTAGAAGGAGGTAGTCCATCGTTGTTGGGTTCAAACTCTCGTGGAGGAGGTGGAGGGGAAGGAAACAAAGGAGATGAAGAGGAAGAGGAACCAACAAATTCAGAAGAGGAAGAGGACGATAATGAAGAAGACGACATGGTAGGCCAAAATTTGGATTGGATGAATCATGGCCCAGTGGCACTTCTTGGTGTCGTGTACAAGATGCCAAGGCATGCAAGAAGCTATTAACAAAATATGACCCTAACAAGACATTAAAGGTGGAAGATCACTTAGAAAAATTTTACCTACATCAAGAAACACTTGAATTACATTATGATGACATTTAATGTAGATTGTTTCCATGTACCTTGGATGGTAGAGCAGCTGTATGGTACCACATCCTTCCTCCAAACTTCATCCAGAATTGGAGGGCATTCAAAATGATATTTCTTGAGAGATTTGTTGAAGATTAGACCCTTGCCATGTTACTAAAGGAGTTGGGTAGTATCAAGATGGAGCAGAAGGAAAAGGTTAAATATTTCAACGAGAAATTGAACCGTATTTTGAACAAGTTTTCAGATGACGTGAAACCTCATGACTCCATCACCATCGACTGCTACACTTCTACCTTTCCAACCAGTATTGCACAGTTTTTCAAGTGAACTGTGAAGCCAACTCTAAAAAAAAACTAAAAAGAGGCTATTGTCATAAAAAAGGACCTGCGCACAATTGGAGTCATCACAAACGATGAGCCCACTAAGTAATCCAAGGACACAGGTAAGAGGTCTCAGATCTCTACGAGAATGGACAAGGAAAAGGACACGAACAATATTGAAAGCCTTACTTGTCTAGTCAAGTCCCTGGCTACCGAAATGGTTGAACTTAAATAGAGGACAAGTGAGACCACTCTGAGTAGCAAGCCCCCCAGATACCTGTCTAGGAAGAATGCACCTTCTAGTAGCAAAAGTAATCAGCCGGTAAGATCTACGCAGATTTCCAATATGGTTTTGAAGATTGAGAAAATTGGTACGGATACATACTATATGTTCCACCACGAGCATTACTCGGAAAAGACATGCCCAAAATGGAACCAAGGAATGAGTATTATTATTGCGCAGTTGTTTGACATAGTCATGGTTGATGAACAGGCTATGCACGACGATGAATAATATGCTACAACTGATGAATCTCCAAGCATTGGGCATGTAGTAAACATGTATCAGTATGCTCTTGTAGCCCAAAAAATCATTTCTGATAAAGATCCTCCAAGTGATGGTCTAGCCTAGAAGTAGAGTAACTTATACAACTTGAGAAGTTAGGGGCTGACCATTTTGATTGAGGTGTTAAAACAAAAATTCAAGGAAAATTTGTTAAGAAAAATGACTCCTCGGGCAAACTCAACAAAGAACACTCAGAGCAAGTTCAAGAAGACAGTTTCAATGAAAAGTGTTTCCACGGCAGTAAAGACAAAACAATTCCACTGGAAACTGTAAACTCAGTTCCACCCCCCAACACCTCGGTGAGTCTTCCCGCAATAGAGTAAAACATTGTAGAAGACATGAAGAAGGTTTGTGTGAACATCTATTTGTTCGAAATCACAAATCATGAACCATCGGGACATTCTTCTACGATCACTTGGGAAACATTGTATTGGTGATGCTACCTCATAAGACGAGGGATCTATTAAGTCTTCTGAAACTCTCGCACATATGCTTAATGCACTATGTGTGGAGGAAAACTCACATTTCCCGCCATTCTTGTTAACATTTGAAATATTTATCTTAAATGTACACAATGGTTTAGTTGATTATGGTGCATCGATTAATGTCATGCCACTCTTTGTTGCCAAGAAGATTAATTCTCAATGGAGTAAGATAGATGCACAGATCATCGAACTGGATAGAACTTGTGTTCCAACAATTGGTGAAATCAAGGATGTGATCATCAAGTTATCATCTGACATATGAGTTCATCAATGCATCAACACTATAATTGTGGACATTCTAGAATCATATGGGGTATTGTTGTGCAGAGACTGGTCAAGAAAGCTACAAGGATACTTTTCCACTAACTGGTCACACTTATGGCTTTCGTATAGAGGCAAGAACAATCAGATTTGGGTATTTTCAGAGAGATATATGAAGCACACCGTGACTCCCTTGGATGGACATAATGAGCCCTTAGCTTTCGCGGAAGTTCTTTTCAAAAATTATTTTCTAGAGATAGAGTTGGGGTGTTATCTTGCACAGCCATCCCCTGTCCCACTAGACACAACGTTGGACCTCCTTCCATGTCCAACTGGTGATAATGAACTTTTCATAATAAGTAGTAGTAATAGTAGTAGTAGTAGTATAGTAGTACTATTGTGGTAAGAAGTCATTGTAGAGATGATATGAGGGCCATGTACCTTGACGGATCTAAGACGTAGGAGGGCTCTAAAGTTGGTTGTGTTTTAATAGACCCATTGTAGAGGAAACACTTAATCTCTAGTCGCTTGGATTTCGTGTGCACAAACAACACTATAGAGTATGAAGAACTCGTTTTGGGCTTACAAAAATCCATTGACCTCAATGTTGTTGTCTTGACAGTGGTAGGTGACACTGAAATCGTGGTGCATCAGGTATGTAACACTATACAATGTGTGTCACCTAATCTTAAGAGTTATGAACAAGAGGTATGATGACTTCTTTCTCATTTCCAAGCTTTCAATATCATTTTAGTACCAAGAATGCGTAATGCAACCACATATTCCTTGGAAAACGTGGCTACTAGGATGTTATCGTTAAGGCACTGATTTACTATTGAAATTTTGTATAAACCATCCATCCTAGACAACATAAATAATTTACACATCTTTTATGATGACCAATAGATATTGTACTTTATGGCCAATTATGACGTTTTCAAAAAAGCAGTGATTCATGAGAACAAGCACAAGTAGACTCTACAGGACACAACCACTACAAGAAAAGGAAACCTCATCCCCAATCACTTGAAAATTTGTATGACCTACAGAACTGTTTTCAGGGACCTATGAATGCCAAGACCCACAGTTCCACATTTTCGCATGAGCATATTAGTCTGGGATCAAAAAAGGATATGAAGTATGTTAATCTTGATACTTGTTATACATCACAAGAGCGACAATATTTTATTTTCCTATTCAAGCAATAATGTGATGTCTTCGCATAGACGTATGATGATCTTAAGACATATGACACACGGAAAATACAACTCGTGATACCAATCAAGGAAGGGGCCAAGCCTTTTCAGTAGAAATTAAGGAAAGTTCATCCAATGCTTGAGCCCCTCATACAGAAGGAATTGAGAAAATTGTTGGACACTCGGATTATTTACAAGGTGTGACATTCGACATGGGTATCTAGATCAGTCCATATAAGGAAGAAGTCCGAGGAGATCCACCTGTGTGTAGATTTCCACAATCTCTACCGCACCTCAGATAAGGACAATTACCCAGTGATGTCCATGGAGAAAATATTTCAAACAATATCTGGGGTGGAAATGTTTTCTTTGTTAGATGGTTTCTAGAGTTATAGCCAGGTTCTAATAGCAGATCCTAGCAGGCCAAAGACTATGTTTTGTACCAAGTGGGGCACGTTTTCATTTCACCGAATGTCATTTGGGTTGGTCAACACGGGTGCAACGTTTCAATGGGCAATGGAAATCACCTTCCGAGCTCATTGGATAGAGCGTAGTGGTCTACCTCGATGACATGATAGTGTTTTATAAACAAAATACAGACAACCTGTGCCACCTTAAGAAAAATTTTGAGCAATGCCAAAAATACAAGATATTCTTGAATCCCAAGATGTGTATCTTCGTAGTGTCCGAGGGTAACATTCTTGGACATATTATTGCTAAAAGTGGGATCAAGGTACATCTAGACAGCGGTTGGGACATCATGCAGATTCCCCACCTAGTGAGCAAGAAATCTATGCAGTCTTTCTGGGGGAAGATCAACTTCCTCATAAAGTTCATCTCCGACTATGCTCAGATTGTCAAAGCCATATAGGAGATAATCAAGAAGGACACAGTCTATAAATGGGATAAAAGGGAAAAGGATGTGTTCACCTTTACTAAGCAAGCAATAACAGAAGCACCAGCATTGTACAACCCAGACTTCGGCAAATACTTCTTTCTCTACACTTTTGCTTCCAACACTTCTCTTGATTTTGTGCTCACTCAGAAGGATGAGTTGAACAAAGAACGACCTACCTCCTTCATGAGTACAAGCCTACAAGGACTAGAGCTGAAATATCCCACCATGGACAAGAAATCTTATGTAGTATATAAGGCGATAAAACACTTCAAACCCTATCTGTTGAAAAACCATTGAATTATCTTTGTTTCACACCCAGCAGTCGGATCACTGCTTGTTTAGCAAGAGCTAGGTAAGAGAAGGATGAACTTGATGGCGAGATTATAGGAATATGATCTTGACATAAAACTAGTTCATACCATCCAGGGTCATGGTCTTTGCAAGTTAGCAGAAGAAGAAGTCAACTCACAAGAGGAAGAAGAAGAGCTCGTAGGATGGGAGAAAGATATCGAAATGTACAATGTTGAGTGAGCCTCTCACACTTTAGATGGAAAATCTTGGTATGCAAATGTGCACCAATACCTTGAACATCACATTGTACCCTCTCATTTATCTATGCGACAAAAGAGGAAACTTTGACTCAAAGCACTATCATATCAACTAGTGAATGGGGTGTTGTTCAGAAATAACCACAAATGGATATTGCTCAAGTGTATAAAGGCACATGATTTAGACAAGGTTTTACATGATCACAATAGACTGGTGAGGGAACACTTCATAGGAAACACTACATAGCACAAGTTAATGCGGGCTAGTGTCTACTGGCCTACATTATTCAAGTATGCTCATGCTTATGCCGCAAGTGTCTATTTTGTCAAAGGTGTGCCAACAAAAACCAGAAGCCAACAATGCCACTATAGCCCATTGCAATGGAATAATTGTTTCAGTAGGGGGGCTTGGATATCATTGGGGAAATTTTCCCTCATTCATGGAAGAAAAATCGATATATTTTGACCACTACAGATTATTTCACATGGTGAATAGAGGCAGTTCCACTTAAACAAGTGAATGATGAGGAACTCATCAACTTTATGCAAAATAATATCATCTCTAGGTTCAGTGTTCCTACATCACTTTTTTTTTACAATGAAACATACTTTTCCTCGCTAAATATTTATGATTTTTCATTGAAAAATGGTATTGCCTTGAAACATTCTACTAAACATTATCCACACAGGAATGGTCTTTCAGAATCCGTGGATAAGAACCTCATTTGTATCATAAAAGAAACCATATTCTCTGAGCAGTGAAACTAGCACTCGGCTTTAGTGAATGCCTTATGGGCTGACCAAGTCAGACCTAAACATTCTCTGAATAAATACCCTTACTTCTTGGTGTATGGAAAGGAAGCCATCCTCCCACTGAACATCTACTTTCTTGTTGTCTAGTTGTCCCAAGAATCCCAAGGCAAGCCATGTCTTTTACTTTAGTGTATGATGCACACTTTGCACAAGCTACATGAAGAAAGGCTAAAATAAAAGGAAAAAAAAGTCAATCCATATGAGTCTTATCAAGAGATGGTTTGAACATGGGGTATTTGCATGCAATCCAGTAAAATATGGACATGTGGATGTTCATGTATACTTAATAGTCTTCGAGGTCTTCCCCAAATGTGCTTGCAAATGCATCATTGACCTATAACCATTTCATCTTGGTGTCCTTGTCTACAATCATCTTGGTATCTTCATAGATTGGTAGACTTGTAGACACTCACCCAACCGCTTCTCCAGTTGCGCTTCCATCAATGTCCTTTAATCCTGCTCTCTTGGAGGCCATTGATCCTAAATTGTTAAGAGGTGGATGAACACCTACTAGATCTAGAGACAAAGCGACATGCATGGTAAGAAATATGTGAGTGAAAACCAAAGAAAATTGGAGGAACTACATAACACATACCTAGGGAAAGAATAGCAAGGGTTGCACAATTTCTTATGGGAGGCTGGGTGACTGGCTGTTAGAACTACGCAAAAGGTAGTCTAGGCTACGTGGAAGGCATGATTGGCTACTGGAATTGTGCAATGTGCAATTTCAGCTGGCAATGGTTTCAGGCTCTGTGACTCCCTTGCGTAATTTTCTGGGAAATAGTCACTATCCCTCAGAATTGCACAAAGAAAGACTGGAGACTAGCGGCCGAGTAGAAATGAGCATTTCCTAAGGGTAAGACGGATCCTTCCCTCTCAGGATTGTGCAATGCTTTCTTGGTGAGGAAAAGTCTAGGCCAAGGCTACCCAGACCCGCCGATAGGAAACAAAAAGCAAATGTGAAAGTGAATGCATGGTGATACTGAGTGTAACCAGAAGCAAATGATCATGCATGCAAACAGTGAATGAAAGATTCAAAAAATGGAACAACATGCATGTGGGTGAAGCGAGTCGCCGAATTGGCGATTGTTCGTGTAAAACAGTTTCATGCATGCGATAATAGTGAGATAGTAATGAAAACTAAAATGGTGCTAGTACAAGCTAGTATGCATGTAAACGACAACAAGTGTTCAAAGAAATCAAGCAAACAACACTCACACAAAAGAAAACACAAAAAGCAAGAGAAATGATGCAAAAGACAAGTTGAGGCCACTTACCCATGTATATCTAAGCTGGATGTGTCGAAAAGTCCTGGATGTGATGTGGGATGTGAGAGATCCAATATCAATGTGAAGAAATGAGCTCTGAAACATCAAATAAATAAGTTTGAAGCTCATGATGCACATGCCACAAATCTAGGAAGAAATATTCTAAAACAATCTTTGCATGTAACCTCTAGATGCTAAAAATAGCTCCCTAAAATCTAGGGATGCTTTTTGCATGTTGATTTTTCTATTCCAAGATAAAGAAGCCCATGCATGTAAGTCAATTTTCCTTGGTCCTGGGTGGAACTGGTCAAACCAGCTTCACATGCAAGAGCCTACTCAACTACTGGGAGAAAATGCGCATTTCTAGATGGGAGTTGGGTTGATTGCCCAAGATATTTGTGCAATTTGTGGGGAAAGCTACTGGTCGCTACCTAAGATTGCACAATTTCTGGAGGGAAGGTTGGTTTCCCTCCAAAATTACACAATTTCTTAAGGGATTTCTCAGCCTGCAACTGGACCAAGTCCGGAGAAATGACGTGTGAGGGGAATGCAACAAGCTTTGATAGATAGGTTGTCCTTCTACAAGAAAATCAATGAAGCTTGTGTACTTGACAAAGCAAGACATGCTACTATGAAAGGTTGGTAGGGAGGCTCCAAAATGAAGCTAAGGCCAATTTTTGGAGGGTGGTTGTAGTCGCTACAACATAACTCAATGAGGGTCTTCCACATAGTAAATAGAGTCTCCTTGCCATGGAAATTCGAGACTATGTGGTCTCTCACATCCTCCAAGATGATCCTATAGCTTCTGCGATGTCCTTCTTCCATTGGCATAATTGTTGTGCATTTGATATTACTAGTTTTCAAATGTCATTTTTGGTGTACTCCAACAGTCCACTATAATTATAATAGCCCTGGTGAAAATTCCATGTAATAAAATTTAATTAAAGGCAAAATAATAACCATGGTTGATGGGACACTTATTCCAAGCTGAATGTTTGGAAAAATCCTAGTTATGGGATTCACTTGTGATTGATTGGCTAAGAAAATTGGAAAAGGCAATGACTAAGGGTTTGGAAAGGAAAAATGGAATTTTTGGCATATTTATTTATGAAAATAATGGAAATTAGGAGAAAAGGGAGGTGAAAGGTCACAGGTTGCATGTGAGGAGGAAATTGAAGGAAAATAATGGAAAATGAAGAAAATAGAGGCTTCATTCCTAAAAAGGCTTTTGAGGATTAGTCATTAACCTTTTTTCAATTCACTCTTGGAGCTCTCTTAGTATTCTCTCTCTCTCTCTCTCTCTCTCTCTCAGACTCTTGGATACCTAGATTTTTCTTGGAGCATGCTTGGAGGGTGTGGCATATGTAGATTTTTTGGAGTAAGAAGGCAAAGGAAGAGTAGGAAAGTGCAAGAGGACGTCAGGATTAGCATCTACAATGGGATTTTCTTGCAGGTACCAAGTTGCATGTATTTGTTTCTCACTAGTTTTGGCATGCATGGCATATGCATGTGGATTATTGGTCATGATCTATCACTGGCATGGAGGATTACCTAGGTTGACAATCAATTTCTTAGCCTTTCCATTTCATGGATAGCCATGGATATTGTGGGTTTATTTCCTTGTGTTTTGGTTGTGTTAGCCTCCTGCTGCAGCACGTTACTCATATTTCATGATTGACATTTTTACAGGCCAAATATGTCATACTTTGCATGCTGAAATGCTCCATATTTTCTAAACAGTCACCAAGGAAATAGGCCATCAAAGAATCCTACTCAAAGTTCATCTACTGCATTCCAATTTTGAAGAGTCATTCTAGTTTTGTAAAATTTTCAGCTAAAGGGAGGTCCAAACAGCCTAATCTTGGTCTCCCTAGGTTTCAATTTCTTGTTTTAGAATATAGACAATGAACAATCTGTCCAAACAGCTTAATCTTGGCATATTTTAGATAGGTAGAGAATCAAAGGAGCCCAACTGCTTAATCTGGGCCCTTAGATGAAATAAGGGTAGTTTGTAGATAGGAAGGCATAAAAAGAAAAAGTTGAAATGCTAGGTCTGCAAGTCTAAGTGCACCCAAACCAAAAGAAGAAAAAATGTTAGGTAAGTAGGCTGGGTAAGTAGTTTTGAGGTTGCAGAATCTTGATTTCTGATCAATTCTATGTTTTGAAAGTATCATCTCTACTCAGGTCACAGTCATCAGGCAGTTTTATGTGGAGGAGCTCAAATCAAGCATAACTAACTTCCCTTTCTTCCTCTTCCCTAAATCATTGACTAATTTCCCCAAAAGAGGTCAAGATCTGCTTGATATCTCTTAGTTTCATCATTTTCCATGTCATTAGCCTTGATGAAGATCTGCTTCACTCAAGGAGGGTCCATACTTTCTCTACAAAGCTCTATCTCCCTTTTGAAGCCTAAGATCTCTGAAACTTAGCGCTTTCTTGTCATTTCCACATTAACTACTGACATTATTATTTAACTCCCTATATTTTCCCCATCCCCCTTGTTGGAGAGGTAAATCCCCTCTATGAATAGAGGCGATCCCTACTAGCCCAGAATGGGTCTAGCAACAATCAAACAATGCTATCACGCAAGTTCCTAATTGCAAATAAAGAGTAGGTGATGAAGACCTACTTGAGATCCAACG
>APFE030776463.1:0-13143 GCA_000404065.3 Pinus taeda
CGAGCGTTCGTTACCTCGCCCTACCGGTCCTTAGAATTCTTTTGGCAGTGTGTGCTTGTGTTTGTTCAATGGATACTACTACTATATTTGTGGAGGGCGTTGAGGTGTTGGGAGTTTACTATAGTAGCGGGGAATCTAGCAGAGGGGTGGACATGGTAGTTTCTTTGGGGAAGAAGTTCATGCAACCAAAAGGAGAGGATTCCATAGAAACCCTTGAGGAGAACCAGTGCAGGAGGATTATATAGGCATTGCAAGGATGAAAACATAGTAGGGTTCCAGAGTGAAGGGTGCAGAATTGGTCGATGAGACACGGGTGATGTAGGAGGGAAGCACATACTCCAATTGGGTTCATCTATGTTGATCATAGGAGGAAGGGTGGTTTGAGGGCTTTCCTCCATGATCAAGGTTGAGGAAGGGTCATTGCTAGGTGGTTGTAGGGAAAAGGACTAATCACATTGGGTGGTAGATAGGTCAAGAGGTGTACATCCCATGTGTGTCCAATGTGTAAGCTCAGGTGGATTAGGGGAGGTAGGATCGAGAATGTTGGTGAGGTGAGCACAGGTATGCCGTGTGGCTGTGGCCATAGGGGGAGAGGACATGCTTTATTCTGGAGTTTTTTGTTGTTGAGGTCGATGGTACTATTGGGATCATCTTTGACTATCTCATGTAGGGGTAGGAGGCCATGAAGAGGTGGAGATTGGAGTAACCCATGGGCCACGTCCGATCAAGGTGTCACGATCTATGAACTCTCTATATTCTTTATCTTCCTCTGTGCATCCTTCAACAACTCACTATATTTTGGGTGGCTCAATTGGGGCTAGTGGGCCGTTATGTTGAGAGCATTGTAAAGAGCATTGACATTCTATAAAACGAAACCTAGAATGAGAGTCTGTGTAAGGTGTGAAGCCGCTTGTCCCTCCGAGGGGCAAGGAAAAATACATCCTTCCACACATGCCATTATTAAATATGATATTTACCCATCACCTTTTCTCCATTCTAGCTCCGTTATTCATGTGGGTCGCTAAGTCCCTGCTCTTTGAATTCCCTAGTTCTCAACTATGTGAATCCAATAATAGTAGGAGCATAAATAGTTGGAGAAGGGAGTTGGTAACAAAACGAAATCGGGTTCCCTTTAGATTTTGCACCATTAGGAAGAGATGAATGGAAGTCGAGTTCTAAAGAAGAGTCTGCCCAGTGCTCCTAGATCTCTAAGCTAAGCAAAGCTCACTTTCAAAGGTGCCAAAGCCGCCAGAGAAGAAATAGGAGGGGCAAGGACCCGGAGGGGCTTGCGCTTCCTAGGGCAAGGAGTTCTTCTTATGTATTAGCCTTTGGTAAAGCCGCGTCTAATAGAAAACTCAAAAAGCGCTATACATTATAAAGAGAAAAGGACACTTGTGCGTGGTAGTGACTAACTCACTCGGTGTCTTCCCGTTCCCTTGTACCTTCCCGTACTGTATCGTCCGTAGTCCTGCCTGACCTCAAACTATGTGTTCCATCAATACAATTGATCAATCGCTCAATCAATCAATCTCAATCAATCGGTGTCTGGGCCAACCTTCCTCAACAATGTGTGTTTTGAATCTGGTGTATTGCCTCACCACCCCGTGTGAACTCTGGGTATTGGTTCCTGAAGTTGTGTAATGAGTATGGGTTCCAGAAAGCTGAATGAGGATTGTGTCCTTCCTGAAGGCCGAATGTGTATTGGTGGGTGTTGTTATTGAAAGCGTAATGGGTGGGATGAACTGGCATACATAACGTTGTGTCCAGGCCTCTATTGTGAAAAGGACTTCTAGTTGTGTGTCAAGACCCTAATCGTGTGTCCTGCGGGCCTTGTGCTATGGATGGTCAATTCGCTGGCCGAATACTCTTAGTAGAGTGCTTCCCGCTCCCCCGATTATAGATGGAATGGCGGAATGGAGCTGGGTAGATTTATGGATGGATTGATTGGAATCACCTTAAAATGCTATGAGTAATCGACTTGCCAAAATAGACAAAATTGAGAGACCCAGATGGACCCATATGTCTATGAACCCCCACAACACTTGGTTGAATATAGACAACACCGCTTCTAAGGACGTTTTTGGGATTGACCGGAACCACCCGACCTGGATGCTTTCATACGGAACCCAGAATCAGGCACGAGATTTCACAGGCCCTATTTAAGTGCCAGAATTCATAAAGTTGACTAAATAGAAATGCTAGGTCGAGACCCCGGTGGATGGATATGACTCAAATCCCATACAAACACAGGTTCTAGATAGGAAAACATGCATCTCAGAAGCTTTTTCAAATGAATTCACGGACCAGAACAATCAGCATGGCTTTAACATCTTGCTTCAAAGTAGGGCCCTGTCAATTAGATATTTGCCTAAAAAAAAAAGTCAATTTTGAGACCCGGATGGGGAATTATGCCTAGACCCCCAACAACCCATGGTTTTTGATAGTTGAAATCGTATTTCAGAAGGTCTTTAGGATCGACCCAACGGAACAACTTCTTGAGCCACCCAACCTTTAGGATTTGATTCTTCCTGACCAAACTTGCTTTTCGCAGAATGGACTTGAACAAATAGGTTTTGACCTCTCCTTTTAGTCGAGCCATTCTTACGCACCCTTCGGTAGTTTCAAGCCAATTTGTATGAAAGTACCGACAACCAATAGTAGGGTAGAAATCAAATCCCCATCTAAGAGGTACTTATAAGAGCGATGGCGGCCCGATAGAATAGCACGGATAGGGCCTTTCGCTGTCGCTCGGGGACTTAAGCTGAGCGAGACGGGGTGAGTAGTAATATACATAATATTCCAGATGGGCATGTGAGTTAGCTGTGTTAGTGAACCAGCCTAATTATAGGTGGGGTTAGCGGTGGTTGTACCAGTGCTAACATACGTGCATGTCGTAGGGTTGGTCGGCTGTGTTAGTTGTTAGCTAGGTTAGTGCACCAGTCTAGTAGCAGTGGTTAGCAGCGGTCGTACCAGTACTTTATAGATGTGCATGTGGTTAGCTAGCTTAGTAGCATTGGTTGGTTGCCCCAGTGCTAACATATACGTCAGTCAATTCGCTAGATCAGGCTTAGTTCTAAGCTTACATACGCACATGTGTCTCTTCCTTTCCCTTGCAAAGTAGCTTAGTTAGGTTCAGAGTGTTTGGACCTTATATATTTGCATGTGTCCCTTCCTTTCCTTTTAGGGTAGCTTTTTAGTTAGGTCAGGGTTGGACCTGTGCGTATGTCTGTGCATTAGTTGATTGGGTGTTTTACCGTTATAAGTTAGTAGATTGGGTTAGCCAGTTAGCTTAGTTTACCGGGTTGGGTAGTTACAGTGCGTGTCTATGCATCTTTTAGTTTATTGACTGGGTTAGTACTGGGGCCTAAATTCCTATCAATCTTGTGAGGGCGGAATAGCCTCTCTCTGTGGCTCCGGTGTGAGCAGTTGTATCTGAGCGGCCCAGCTAAGCGTGTAACCTCCGACTGAATAGCATGTCCATTTATACCTATTCCTTTTGCCTGCTGTGTATTTTCACGTATGAATCATCCATCCACACAAAGAATACCCCGCCCACGCTAAGTAATATGCCATCCAAGCTCCACAATAATACAACGACTAGGAACACTAGCTAATCTCAGAACACCTATTCTAGGAACACGTACTAATGCTGGAACACCGCTTTCTTGGAACCATTGCTTATGTTGGAACATGACTTATTAGATAAAGAGCTTATGTCGGAACAAATCTTATGGGAACAATAGCGCATGTCGGAACTGGACCATGTAGAGGAGCCAAAATCAGTTTGGATGACTCAACTCATTATGGTTGAAGATGTTGGAACACCACTCCTAGGAACACTCTGTAATTGCTCTTATCACCTATTGATTAAGATGTTAACCCTCCAAGATCAATAAATTAGCCGCCCGTACCTGTCCTTACTTGCTGTTGAGGAGCTGAAGGGACTGGGGTGATAGAATAAGGCAGGGACGGATCCATGTCCGACTAGGTGGAAGGTGCCCATATCCATATGTGTTTTTCGAACCTAAGTAAGCACTAGTAGCTCCGGTAAGCGAAGCAATCATGATCATTGCACCGGTTGCTTGATACGGCTATTGAGTTTATCCGACATAGACTTTGACACACGCAGCCTCACCCCCACAAGTGGGAACACTCCGAAGTTATAGTTTAATATGACTACTTGGAACACTACCAAATGCCAGAACTATTCGAGGCTAATCCACCAAGCTTCTTGGAACAACAGCATTTGTCGGAACAAAGCTTATAGCTACATTAGCAGATATCGGAACTGAGCTTATGGGAACAATAACTTATGTCGTAACACCTAAGCTAGGAACTGCATATGAGATTTCCTCATTGATATCTCATCAATGAACCAACCCCTCCCATCTGTTCATGAATAGCGCAATACGGGCCTCCTTGCTTTACAGGGCTCCCCATCTATCTAGTTTCGATGAGTCAAGTTGAAATAATTGGACCCAATAAAGAAATATAGATAGATACGCATTGGTATGTATTCGAGCTATTGATAAGTCACTTGCTAAGGAAGGGTTCTTTCCGTTAGATCAGATACGGATATTGAAATTGCTAAGGTTGGATACGACCTATATTTGATGGGACTGGATTAGATTGCAGAATCAGATTGCCGAGTGGAGCTTGTTCAGTGAAGAGTTTGGATTGGGCTGTATGTAGATTGTGTTCCACAGATTTAGTACAATTTCCGCCCCTCGAAATACTGTCTTAAACGTCATAATCTCACTTGATAAAAAATAGCTGTGGTGTTCTAATATAAGCATATGTTGCTATAAGCATCTCTAGTTGTTTCTACAAGTGCTGTTCCGCCATTAGCTAGTGTTCCTACTAGGTGCACTGTTGTTCCTATATTCTATGATGTTCATCGAAGTATTGTCGTGCTCTCTACGTGGATCTGGATCTGGATTAGAAACTGGTAGGACTGGGACTAGAACTGCTTTAGCTTTTCAACTGCTTGTAGATAAACTTCAATAGGTTCCACAACTAACTAAACTCAATCAACAAGTGTTGCTTCTAGGTCAACTTCAATAGGTTCCGGGCCGGTGTAACTGGGTCATCGATGAGTGCTTCAACAGGTGCTTCAATGGGATCTGGGTCTCGATCTAGCTCAAATGCTTCCTCCTTCCCTGTTGCCCTGTTGCTGGGGACTCTATAATTGGATTTGCTACCGAAGAAGCCTTCGCCTCTTATGCTCGATCTCCAACCGATGAAACTGCGACCTTTGCCTCTCACTCTGTCTTTGTTGCCTTCTATGCTTCAGCTTATGTCTCTACCATTGCGAGGAAACGAGTGCTTCAACTTGATCAACTGGCTCTTGAATTGATCCATAAGCGGGTGCTGGTTCAATTGCTCCTGCCTGCTTTCATCTCTGCCTCTGTCGCTGGATATCAATCTATAACACAAGGCCAAACTATCTATTACTTCAATATCGCTCAGGGCTGCCCCACCCTTTTTCATTTATTGAATAGGGGGTTGCGGGCTATGCCTATTGATCTGGAAGATATGCTGCTAGAGGTTCTCAATCTCGATATGGAAGAGATGCAAGCTATGGCTCTGCCTTTGTCTCTGCTGCCTACTTTAGAACCTGCTATACCTTTCAATTGTCTGTCCCAACCGCTTACCTTTACTGTTGACTTTCACCCATCTGTTTTCTCGTTTTGTTGTCAGCTGCGCCGCGCTTGTTCTGTCTCCAATAGGTGGGTCACTCTACTGCTACTTGGCCTTGCATAGATGGACTCAGAAATGGCTACTGGGTCATGTGCGGCACAAAGCAAAGATTTGGACGAGCAGGTGAATGGCTATCGACGAGTGCCTTGCTAAAGAACTGGTACTTATACCGGGTATCAATCTAAATATGCCTATGCTACCCGTCTCTTTGCTACTGGAGGGTGTGGATTTGTATTCGCACCTAAAATGGGATATAAAACCCAAACTTCGGGGTCAAATGGTTCTGTTTCTACCTTGTATACTGACTTTGCTGCATCTGTATCCGCCTTTGCCCCGACCACCTGTGCCTATATGCTCTAGCCGCCTCTTACTCTCGAACGGAAGGATCTGAAACTACTAGCTTTCGAACTGAAACGGGTGCTGCTTCACTGGCACCATAAACTGGCGCATTCACTGATTCCGGGTAAACAAAGTAAACTAGCTCTACCTCCTATGCTTCTGATGGATGGGAAACTGGTCTTATCACATTCGTGTTGGTAGCAGCAGCTAGTTCTGACTAGTCTTACCTTGGGGCTGCTCTTATAGGCTGTGCTTGGATGGAGGTTGGCGATTGGCTGTCCTGCTTTCTATTGCTATGGGCTTTTCTTCCGCCTATAGTGGTCCTAAGAACCCGCTTACACTTAATACCTTGGGTCGCTTAGCCTGTGTTTCACGCTTAGCCTGTTTGGCGCTATGCTGAACATACATGGCTTTCGTATGACATATGACTTTCGTATGACATATGGCTCTCGATCTGGCTATGGTAATGGGATCTTTGCTTCTGATCCTGGCTGTGCTCCTGCCTTTGCTTCATCGACTGGATCAACAAATGGTTCTGCGAAGGCTGGATCAAGAGAAATTGAATCAACCCTGGCCGGGTTGGAATGGAATGCACCGAACAGGATAGGAATATGAAGCTGCCTACTATTTTGATTTAAGGGGTGTTCGCCCCCTATTATTATTATTTAAGGCCAGGCTTGCATGATCGAAAAGGCCACTTCCCCCTTTTTGTGTAATGTGATGTGCCCACTTCTATAGTTTCGGGTTGATACAACTTCCGGAGATACGAGATTCCCGTTCTAAAAGGGGCCCTTACCCTTACTTTGAAAGCGACGTGAATAAAACCATTCTAAGAGAAGGGAACTCAACTCGAATCTCCTTGTTGCCATTTGAAAGCTGAGAAGCACAGCTTATAGAATAATTGAGGATGCGAAGCATGGCTCGACCACCGGGAGAGGACAATTGCCCATCGACATTCCCTACTATAAGCTCTTAGGGGCCGCGGGACCCGACATTTCCTACCATCTCGTACACGTGAAAACTCCTCCGCTCGCAGCTACTCGCACGGGTCGATCCCCTTCTTCCAGCTAATTGGATTAGGTGTTTCGGTTCGCCAAGTCCCGTTCCGAAAGTCCAACATCCAGAAAGGAAAAGGGCTAACCTGCTTGGATACGCGATTGAACATGGTATCCCTTTCACCCGTCCCTCCCTTCACTTCATTCATGCTGGAGCATCCAAGTGAATCGTTCCAAAGCAGGTGGACTGAGCGGGCCAGAGCAAATCATTGATCGGTCCAATGGCGCCACCTTAATCAATCCCGAAACTACTCGACATCTATATACGTATATAGTGCTGGAGCGGAAGGCCCGCTATGGACCTGAATGTGAAATGCCTGGGCAATAACTTGAATGAGTAGGCGGTATAACAATGGCTGGAGGCAGGCGGATGAAAGCTAGGACTCAAATCCGCTTCGGTATTCTTCGAAGGGGCTGGTTGGCATCTCGTTCCCGATAATGGTGATACCCGGGTGGGCTCGGAGCTCACGGCTTGCCAAGCCAGCCCTAGTTTCTTCAACACCAGTTGATGTCTTAATGACACTCTCTTTTTCCGCCGTCGCATTCATTTTCCTTCTTTTAGAAGAACTTGGCTCGCCATTATATTGATACGGGTCTTAGCGCCAAATCGATTTAGTGATCGCCTTAGTCATACCTGTCGGTCGATGATTCCTTACCTACCCAGATAGTTGAAGTCCGGTTGATGATTCCGATCTCACTTACCCACCTGAAATTTTTGATATTGTCATTGTATCCGCAGTAGTTCAATACCTCTCGTCACCCCTTTTTCATACTGGTTCTTGCTCATACGGGGAACAGGGAGCGTATCTATTTCGGGGGGCCAGACCAAGCACTTTCTATTCGGAAAGCTGTTTTCTTCATGAAGGAAAGGCTCCTAATAGCTATAGCTGTAGCCCACATTAGCGCTTTACCCCTCTCCCTGGTGTTCGGTAGGCATCCCGATTATATACGTTTCATGATGGTAACACATTCCAAGCTAGTTGTTATTATATCTTATATAGATGTATATCTATATATAATCACTTGGACCCGCACCTCGTGCTAGTTCGTGCGCTGGTAAACATACCGACCTCCATAGGCAGATGATGCCCTTTTCAGAAGCTTTTTTCCACCCTTTGAACGCTAAGCTATCTCTCTTAACCACAGCTACTTATCGCGCTTTCTTTTCATTTGGTGCTTCAGACCTTTCAGAGCCTTTTTACAACCGAGTCTTCGTCCCACCTCTCGCAAGTATTGGTGCCAGCTCTGAAAAGCTCCTGTACATCCGGTGGCCGCTACAAAAAGACCTGTACTACATAATGAATTAATTAAGCCTACACCTTGAGAGAATAGCTCCTGTACTTATTTAGTGGCTGCATCTGAGTTACCTGTGCAACAGAATTAGTTCTACTTACGCATGCTTAACCCTACTAAGTGAGGTTTCAACCTTCTAAGAAAGAAAAGAAAGTGACTGGGCTTATTATCTTGAAACCGGAGCTCGTGCTGCTATTAGGCTGCCGGTTCTCAGCCCTACCAAGCTATAGTGCAGGTTGATGCTGTTACCGATAAAGAAAAAGAGAAAGATGAAGGTGAAGCTTATCCAACCGTAGGAACAGAATCTAGCTACTGAGACTTAGACTTAGACTGAGCTAGCTGAACAAGGCAGGGATGAAACGAAGGTCCCGGAGGGGCTTGGGCTTCCTAGTGCAAGGAAGAATCGGTATTACGCTAACAGACAGGTAGTCCACGGACCTCCTTTTACTCTTTGGGTTCTGCCCTTAGAGGGGCACCCTACCTCGTTCTACTCATGCATGAATGGTTCGGGGAAAAGGTAGTCCGCGGAACCTTACATAGACGTTTTACCTTCCTTAGGAAGCTCTGGTAGGAGATTCATGGTAGGCGAGTGAAATAGATGTTGGCTGGGGTGGGGAGGGGCAGTAGAATATACCTACCCTCATGTAGATTATTTCATAAGGGGGATTGGCCAGCTTTCTCTAAATAGAGAGCGCTGATAGAGATATAGTTTCTATATTTCCGCACTGAATAGTCCCTCCATCCATCGTCCATCAAGCGCGGTAAGGAGTGGGCGGAGCCATCGCGGTAAGTTACATTCCCTATCGATTGGTTGGTAATTATCCTTTTTAATAGAGTAGTGAGTTCCACAGCTCCAGGATCTAACCTACTAGCTAGGGCTTTAAGAACCTACATGGATGGGGGGAATCTACCTAGCATTAAGCGTTAAGATGGCCAGCGTAGCTCGCCTAACCAGCCGATAATGCCTAACAAGCCACGCTGATAACGCCTAACCAGCCCCGCAATCGTGCACCCGCAAATGTGACATTCCTTCTTCTATCGACAGGCAAAGAAAAAGAATAAGAAGCCAAGTCGTGTTAGGAAGGTGGGTGGTGCTTAACTTATTGTGTTTGGGATATTCACGTATATAATGCTATCATGGGAACTATACTTCAAAAACTCCCTAGACCCTTAAGCCTATGTCCTTGAGACCTCCAGAATTCAACTACGTACTTGGAAATCTCCGCCTCATACCTATGCCTTGGTAACTTTACCTACGCCTAGGAAACTTTACCTCCGGGTGGGACTAGCCCTGGTACACTCATACCTACACCCTATGCCCTCCTTTGGACTAGACTTTGTAACAACCTATGCATCATACCTACTCCTTGGGAACTTACAACCATACATACTGACTTCTTGGTACGCCCCACTAAAGAAAAGTATCCGTGGCATATGAAACAAAGGTGAGGTGAAAGAGTGGGCCCCCCCACCCAATAAGTAAAATGAAGGACCGGCAGGGTGCGTAAGCACACTCGGCTGTCAAGGAGAGGGGCTCGACTCTTTTTTTTACTTATTTGGGGGGGCCAATAAGTAAAATGAAACTTGACACCCGAAGAAATCAAGGCCTAATTTAGACTCTCTCTATATACGAGATTCTGGTATGATCCATAGAAAGAGACAACCCCTGGATGGCTGGGATAAGAAAGAACCGGGCTTACTTGATTGCTTGCTGGCTGATTCGACTGACTCAACTTCTGCTGGAGGATCTGAAACTGCTGCTAGTGGGCCAGGAACTGCTCAACGGCGGGTATGGAACTACTCTACCTAGGTATGCTTATAGGTTTGCTTACTTTGGTGCTGCTAGCTATGGATCTCGATCTCAAAATATGGCTAACCACCTAGGGATGATGTTGTTAGTGGTGCTACTGCTGCTGGAGGCAATGAAATTGGTGGTTTAACGCCTGGCAATGAAATTGGATGATATGCATTTGGGCTTTTGTTTCATTGGTTGATGCCCGTTCCAACCGGATCTTCGGATATGTTATTAGTCTTATACTCGTAGCCAAACATGCCTTAGTTTCAGAGATGTTAGTATTCCACCTGGTGGTACGATCGCGTTGGCACGCTCTTCTATGGGTTAAGGGGCCATATCGAGAGAACGCATGAAACACTGAACGAATAAGCCTCACCTCACTCTTGGAAGGGCTGGCTACCGAATCCATTTATTGAACCAGGGAGCAAAGCTCTCTTACCCGCCTAACCTAGCGCCTCTGTGGATCAATCCCAAAGCTGGTCCCTATTGTCGATGGTGGTTCTGAATCAATAGGATCTGGAACGCACGAAGGAATTAGATCTTCCATAACTGGATCAAGATCAACAGAAACTGGGTCTAGCTCACGAGAATCAGGAACTGGATCACGCTAATTCGGGGGACTGCCTCTGGGTCATCCGTCACTTCATCCCTATAACCAGAATCTGGCTCTCGATCTCAATAATCAAACTTAGAAGGCGTACTGAATGCGGATGTAACTGAATGGATAGCGTATATGCGGGCGTATGGAACTGAATGCGGGGCGTGTATGGATGTGTGATGCGGGGCGTGTAAGATGTAGGAACTGTGTGCCGTATCGGCAAGTCATGGGGTCAAGCGGTATCGATAACAGGCATCGCGGTAGTGCTCAACATAAGGCAAGCGGTAGCAATCAGATCATGCGGGTATCGAGCGGTAGTTGTACTCACCTGGTATCGAGTCACATCATTGCACCTCGCTCCCTTATCACACCTTCCTTCATCATTGAGTAAGATCAACGAATAACATCATCCTGGGGGTAACCTCTTCTCTCTTCAATTGTTCCTCCCTACAAGTGCTGCTCATTCTCTTATCTGTGCTACTAAATTGAACGATTCTCGGCCTCCATCCATGCATCTTCCTTCCGGTGAGGTCTCCTTTGTCTCGGCTAGCGGCAGCGATCCTCTATTTCTTCTCCCCCGGTATCCACTTCTTTCTCCCCCGGTCTCGGCTATCGGCAGCTAACTAGGTGCTCCCATCGAGCGGTAGCGATACTCCTTCCCTCATTGAGTCACTTCATTGAGTAACATAATGCATCATCGGCCTCGCGCTTCAAATACTATCATCACTCCCGGCGGATACAATCACAGTGTGTCTGTCTGTTGCATGATCAAATCCTATCCTCGACAGGAGCCATCGTAAGCATTGTCGTCGATTCATGCCTTCGATCCAATTGCTGAACCTAGTGCCGTATCGATAAGTGAGGCGTAGGGTCGAGGGTGTAGGGCGGCGGGTAGAGTTGCAGGGTCGAGGGTAGAGAACATGAGGCCCTATAACCCCTGCAGTGGTATATGAAATTGGTCGAGACTGGTGCCTAGGGTGCTGTTAAGACCCTCGATAAGGTGAAGACTTGTTTCCTTGAACTTATAGGTCTCCATCTCCTCCTGGAACTCCTCCTGTTTCTTTCACTGCTCGTCCTGCTTTATCTTCCTCTTTACAATCTTACTCTCGCTAACCAAGGTATCCATCTGCACCAGGAACACCTTAATAAGCTACGGAACCAACAGAAACAACTCATGCTGGCATTATATCTACATATGGTAGCCAAACTGATACCACTCTACCAGGTCCTCCCTCTCTATCTCCGTAGACATCTAACACTAGACGATTTGCATCTGGAGCTTTCACTTGGTCAAATGCCTTTACCGCTGCTTATGGGTCAACTCGATACGCCCATCCTGGTATTCAATAGGATCTCGAACACACGAAGGGATTAGATCTTCCGTAACTGCATCAACTTCCACGCATGAAAGGTCAACCACTCCATCAACAGAATGAACTACTTTGGCTCCATCAACTGCATCAACATCAACAACAGCAGAAACTCCCTCTAGCTCACCATATTCAGAAACTTTTTCACCATCATTAGGGACTCCCTCTCCCTCATACCTAACTGAATCCCTATCAACTGTAACTCCCTCTCCTTCATCCCTAACCCCAGAGTCTTGACTTCAAATAGTCCATACAGAAAGGGGATGCTTTTAGCCTTTACCTACATATACAATTGGATACACTACCTGCTATATTGCTTTAGACAACCTGTGCTTTTAAATAAAGCACTTTTCTCTTAGGAGAATCCTATTTGATTAGCTCCTTCTCCTTTGCTCATCCTCAGAGCTTCAACACTTTACATCAGACCTACACTTACCTTTGGTTTTACCATAGGTCGGTCTACTTTGCTCAGCCTTTTGAGCTAGCTGCTTAGTACCCCATCCACCTATTTTAGTTAGTCCGCCCATTATACCTACTCCTGCTAGTACTTTACCCTTTAGACCTACCTCTTCTGCTCATGCCCTTTCAACAGCTCCCACTTACTATTAGGTCTTACCAAATCATCTTACCTACTTTTCTTTTGCTTTACACCATAGCTTCAAAACAAAACTAACAGGGACTGCTTCAAGGGTAAAAGAAGAACTAGGTAAGCTGTCTCATATGGAGGTTAAGGTGTATCTCGTGGTGTCAAAGCAGGATCTCAAAATGGAAGTAGTGGTCAAACTGGAATGTACTAAAAGGTGGTTGAGCACGTAGGTAAATAAGCATACTCTTGGTTGGTTGGGGAACCTCCTACGCTAGTGGGCTGTAACTATTCAAAACCTCCACCATCTTATCGGTCAATAATGACATATATAAATAATGACCAATTCTTAGGTCTACGTAGGGCCCAACACGGAGCACGCTTGGGCATGTCAAGTAGCCGTAAAACGC
>APFE030776486.1:5813-21410 GCA_000404065.3 Pinus taeda
CTAATGAGATACCCAACATCAATGCTCTCTTTCTGAACTCTTGAGTATACCCTTGTACACTTTGCCCTTTCAACTGCCGAAGAGTTTTCCAACTCATCATGGCTTGCTGCATATAGGCCAATGGATAGAACTGCTTTTTGATGGCAGCAACAAATTCACTCCAGAGAGAGATGGTCTTACCATGTCTTTTCATATCAACTTGGGTTCTGCCTTCCCACCAAACCAAGGCAGTGCCTCCTAAGCATAGGCTTGCTAACTGAATCTTATTCTTGTCTGAGTCTATGTTCTATACTCTGCAATACACATCAATTTGTCTAATCCAATTGTCCAACTTTTCAGCATTTAGCTCTCCATCATATATAGGCAAATCAAATTTAACATCCAGTTTAATCAAGGATGCTTTCTTATTATGCACAGGGCTATTAGGAGGTGTAGGAAAACTTTCTTCTTTTACCTTTCCTTTTGAGTGGTGATGGGAATGAGATTCATCTTCTTCTTTATCTTGTTTAGAGCCTGATGAATCTTCATCCTTATGCTTTCTAAAGTCCTTATACATTTCTTCTACCATAGACTTTATAGCTAGGTCCTATGAATTGAGGGTCTGGCCCTATATAACTTTCTTCTGACATTGTCTTTCGAGAATAGACTCTCCCAATTTCAGGATTAGCTTCCACCAACTCTCCTTCTCCTAATTTTAGCTTTGATCTAGTGAGCATCCACAGCTAAACCAGCACAAGCTTGTCTAACCTCACAGCCTAGAGCTCTGATACCACTTGATCTGATAATCACCCTATGGTGACCTCGGTTGAATATTTATTAAACAAAAGGTATTATAGACTCATGTGTTGGTGTTTGTTCTGTGTTATTGAAACAACAGATAGATCAGATTGCCAATATACAGACATTTAAATGGAAAGACAACAGAGAAATACAGTAAGCAACACAAAGACACAAGCAATTTTTAATAAGGAGTTCACCCTATTCTCCAGGGCTACGTCTCCGGTCCAGCTTCAGTGGTGGCCTTGTTTTATTGTGCCTTTGGCAGAGAATTTACAATACAAGGACTCAATATGAGTTCTCCTGAAGCATATTTTCTTGGTAGGGTGGTTCTTGGATTCCCCAAGCCACTCAAAGTACATAGACTCTTGTTTTTCCTACCAGCTCTGTGACCCTTGGTCTACAGTGGAAAGAGCCAACTGTGATGCTCAATCCAGATAGATTCCTCTATGGGAAGGCTTGAATCTTCAAGCTCTCTGGTGCTCGATGCTGCCTATGGTCAGCTCGACCCTTTGTCTCCTCTGCTTGGCTTTACTGCTCTTTGTGTTCAGTCCTCCTCTCAGGGTTCACTGTTCACTGTCTCTCTTTCTCCTCTCAAAATCTATGAATTTGACTGTCTCTGTTCATGGCTTTAGCCATTCGACCCCATGCCTGTTAGGTTCCTCTTCCACCTGTGTCGACTCGCCTACTGCAGTTGCACTTGGCGTTCCCTGTTCAGCGTCAACATGAATGTGGGAAGTAGCCACATGTCCTCATTGGAACAACGCCAGCCTACTCCTCGATCCATTTCTTCGGTTATGTTGTGGATACGTTCTTTCTCCACCATGGCGGTCAAACAGATTCCAAATCCCTTTAAATCGCGGCTTAATTCCTGTTGATTCCACTTCTTTTCATCGGGCGCAATCTCAGCCGTTCGATCTGGGCTCCTCCAGATCCAACGTCATACGCACGTCGAGCGCGGTTGACTTGCTCGACCGAAAACGCGCGATCACTGTGGTTTTTCTCTCACCTTTGCTGCCATGTTTCGATCGCTGAGTGTGATCTCTCCGCTTTCTCCAAAACCTCTTACTGTTCAAGGGCGCCCCGATCAATACCGCTGGTTTCCAGGTCGTGGGTCCCACCATCGTACGTTGACGCTTTTTCCTTTTTCCGCCCACGGTTCTCTGTCTCCCAACATGACCGAGTGCTTAAGGCTCCCCCATTTCGGCCCTTTTTTCCTAGCTAGGCGCTAATCGCGCATCGAAAATCACCTCTCTTTTCCAATCTGAGGCTCCCAGGGGCTGTTTTGACCTCCCACGCAATCTCCATGGGATTCGGTCAGTGCGCTTTGACCAAGGTCCTCGTCGTTCCGCGCTGGCAACCATGGCCACTAGTTCAGGGTGTTTTTGATGCTGTTTTGGATTTTATTAGAGATTTGTTCAACTTGATACAGTCAAAGTTCTTGATAGTATTTTGTGGATCCAATTCAGATCATTTGTTGACTGACCCATCAAACTCAAGATGCCATAGGATTTCATGCTCATAATTTTCAGCTGGGGTAGTGAAATCTTTCTTGACTAAGGTATCTATGCCATCTTTTTATCTGAAATCTCATGAATTTGGATAGTTTGATTTTCTTTTAATACTACAATTTCTTTTGGTTCTGCTGTCATGTTGCTTGAAGTGTCTTCTTGATTAGTTTCAGCATTATAAAATATGAAAGAATCAATATCAAAATGTACTGAATATATAGGAAATTTCTGAGGTCTCTTCCGGGTACTCACTACATACTTCATCAGAGTCTCTCTATACAGTTTCTTGGGATGTCCAAAGAGTGATATGGTAGCATATGACATGTCTAGTTGTAGAGATCTCTAGAGTTTGGCACCCCAAGATCTAGACAACAGCATACCATACTTATGAGGTATGTCAGCAACAACTATGTCCATAAGTATGGTCTTGGCAGGGTACTGAACTAGGGAAATGCACAAATTTTTTATAAGCCCTAAGAACTTAACTTGGCTTGAATCAAAGGAAAACAGATCCTTGTAAGGCCTGGTGATATCCAAGTTTAGCGTTTCCATTACAGACTTAGCCATAAGATTATGTGAGGCTCCAGAGTCAAGCATGGCATTGTGTATGATTTTATCATGGATATTAAGGATGATGTAGAAAGGTGGTATCCCTCCTTCAACTGGCTTTCAATTAACATCTAGTTTGAAAATTAACTCAGGTTGATCATCAAAAAGTTTCACAGAGTCTTCATTCTCACGAAAGTTTAAAGATATACTAATTTGAGATCTATAAGTTTCATGCTTAACCAATTCTGTCAGAGGCACTGACATTTTGAGTTTGGCCACCTCTACTCCCAAATTGAAAGGCAGAGGGGATTTCTCTGTTTGAGCAGTTGAAATTTTAGCGCCAAGGTTCTGAGTAGTCTATTCTTCTTTTTCATTGTTTAGATTGTTTTTATCTGGATTTTATAATATGATTTTTGGACGATGTTCCACTATTCCCTTGAGGGGGACTGAAGTGGAAGGTTGCTCTTTAGCAGGTTGGTTATCAGTTACATCTTCAATGGTGGGACTGGGAGGATTTGTAAGGTTTTTGTAACTTGAGGATTCTAATTTGTAGCTTTTACTTTCTTAGGATGGTTAGGTACTGTTTTTTTATTCTGATCAGGAATATCAACATTCTTTTTGCTTCTTAAATTGTACTATTTATGAACTTCGAAAATAACAGAGTCATACCCTTGCTTATAGTCGAAAGATTCTCTAGTTTGGGTCTGTAACTGTTGAATCATGTATAATTCTTGATCATCCTGAGTTAGAAAAATAGTTTCTTCATAATCTAATCCCATTAGGTTGATTTGGGTGCCTATCTCAGGGTCTTCTTGGTGGGAAGTTTCAGCACAAATTTCCTGGAAAGGTGGTCTAATGTTTTGATCAGGGCCATTTTTACTAGTGTCCTTGTTTTGGTTTTTCCTAAAGTTTGCATTCCTTATTGGATTAGCCTGTTGGTTATCCCAGTGAGGTTTTCTTTCAATGACTTCTATTTTTTCCATTAGCCTTTCTATTCCTTTAGCTAAAGCATCCATTTTCTGATCAAAGGGTGAATATTCATCTTTCAAAGGTGTTCTTCTCTCATTTCTAGCCCTAGCTCTTTTGGATAGTAGATTAGCTTCTACGCTAACTGCTACACTTTGCATATCTTCAAGTGTAGGGGGATTCCTTTCTCTAAGTTGAAAAGCCATATCTGTGTCAAATCCATCTAGAAACTCAGTCAAGGCTAAGACAGGTGGAGGCCTAAGGTCAAGTGGGATTGCATTATAAACATTGTTAAACCCGGTGCAATAGTCCTGAACAATTTTGTTTGGTCCCCTTTTAAGGTTTTCATATTCAGAGAGAATTTGAAGGGGGTTCTTTTTCTTCTCCCACCTATTTAAAAATTGTTGGTAAAGAACTTCTAAACTATCTATACTCTGAGGAGGAAAAGATCTAAACCATTTGCTCACTTCTCCAGCTAAAGTTTGGACAAAGATTCTCATTTGAACATCTCTTATGTCAATCTCATGTAGTTCAAAATAATCTGTCATTTTCTTAGTGTGCTGTTGTGCTGTGTAAGTTCCAGTGCCAACAAATAAGGTAGTTTTACTCTGATAATCTGTTGGCAAGACACCTTGAGGTGCAGGCATTATAAGGTGGCAAATCTGAGTGCCATAGCTTTAATTTGGATAGGATTGAGAACAAGATTTGGGGTAATAGGAGCATTTGGGACAACAAGGGGGGTTGGAGTAATAGGGGTAATGGGTATTTGAGGGGTAGCAATGGGTTGATGGGGGAGCAAAGGTATAAATGGAGATGAGGGATGATCTTTAGAGGTGTGGGGAAATGATGATGAGCTAAAAGATGTTGAAGTTGTTTTAGAAAGTTCAGGGAGTCTATCAGTGGTAAGGGATGACTGAGGGGAGTTTAGAAGGTTCTAGCCAAATGACAAGTTGGCTCGTTGGGTTTCAAGTTCTCTGGTAAACTCTGGATCTAGGACTATGATCACAAGTTCACTCTCAAACTTGGTTCTAAACAGAGATAGGTTAAAATACTCGTCAAAAGGGATATCTTCAATGAATAACCACTTAGCAGGGCATGAATTGGATCTAAAAAGAGGTCTAGGGCTACTTGAACTTTCCTATCTTCTGATTATTCTTGGAATAAGGTTGGGATTTTCAAATACAAGGGGAGGATTTGGATTAGGGTTGGCCCTGGTATAATGAGTTCTCCCTGAAGCCATATTTCAAGTTTTTTATGATTTATTTTGCTTTTTTATATCAACTTTTTGAAATAACTTCTAATAACCCTTTAAGAAGCTTAAAAAAAAAAATTGAATTTCTCAAAGGCTTATTAAGACTGAGGGTTTTGATTCCCTAGTATGGTCACTACTATATTATCACTCATATTTTTTCCTTAGAGGTTATCAAAGAAGGAATAGTCCGAGGTAACCACAAACCTAATATTTTAGACTTAGGTTCTAGCCAACCTAAGTCCAGAGAGGGCTCTCTCATTATAATTTAACTTTGTTTAAATAGGATTTCAAGCTAGTTCTTAGTGTTCAAGATTGCTTTGTTTTGATTGGGTGGTGGAATTAAGAAGACAGATGGGTAGAGCAAGTTTTCAGGCCATTGGGCTATGGAGTCAATCAAGAAAGGTTTAACTGGACTTGATCTATCACTAAGGTAGGAGTCCACATGGCGGGGTAGCACAATAAAAGCAAATCTACAGGTTTAAATGAATGAAAGTCCTAACCAGGGCCTGTTTTCGGGAAAACTAGTGTCTATTCAAATCTGCTAGTCCCACTAAGACGGGTAGCTATCTTAGAAACAAACAATTCAAAGTAACTTGTGTTTTCCTTTATGGGAGATTGATGAGAGAGAAGAAGAGAGCACCAACCTTAGTCTTTCACTTGGCTCCTTTCTTGTTTCCTCTCTCCTTTGATAGAGCTTCGCCACTCCTTTCTCACTTGTCCCACTTCAAAGAACACCTGTAGAGTCAAAGCAGCAAAATACCATCAAAGCATAGAGATCTATAACCATAAACACTATAGAATAAGATGTATATTAACCATACAAATACATACACAAATACAAGATTCAGAAATATACATGTATATGGAGGAAAAATCAAATAGGTTTATTGATAGAAGTAGTAGAAGAGAGGATTACAACCCAGCTGTCTGATCTAACACCATCCTCCCAGAATGAAAGCCCTCTTCACCTCATGAAAAGCTAGATCACCCAAAAATACAATGCTTCACAGAGAAACCAACAACACTTCCTTACAAAATACAAAAATCCAGCCTTTGGATCTCTAGGATGAGGGATCCATATATAGATATTTGCAGGGGGGTGAGTCAACTTCTGGGATTTTGATTAGTGTCATTTCTCTAATAGTTCTTGGTTCCACTTGGATATTTCATGATCTCTTACTCATCCCTAGGCGAATTTGGAGAGGCAAGTGTCATATGAGCAGTTTCTAGAAGATTCTCTGGGTTTCCACCTAGCAAACTACCTCTGCCATTTGTCTGCTCTCGCTCATCACACCCTACAGAAGGGCTTTTCAGTATGCATCGCACCCTCAGCATGGAGCAGTCTGTATGGTCCAGTTTTGACCAGTTCTGAGTAGTTTTTAAAGGAGAACTTCTGGGAAATGATGTAATTAGTTGACCTTGATCCTTTAGGGTTTGAAACAACACTTTTAGGGGTTTAGAAGCAATTGGTTTATGTACATATTTGATTGCGGTTGCAATGCCCAAATATGTCTATAACAGTTGCCCCCTAAAGCATGAGGTCGTAAATCTTCTAATGTCAGGTGAAATGCTTTATCGTGAGGATCTGAGGTTTTTCGAATTGGCAGGTGACCTGTAATAAGATAAAATACAATACATTATCTTCATATTATTTTCATGATCTAGCTGAGGTGGGCATTCCCATGCTCAGCTTTATAAATTCATTTTCATGTACATAGGACAGACAATTGTCTACTGTTGCAGACTGGTGATTTTGGTAGAGTCATCATCCTTAGTTTGGATGATCATGTGTGCAGCTATAGAGTACATTTGATTTCTTTATTTTCCTAAATATATCGCAGCCTGGATGGATGAAACTGGATCCGGGGTCTTCAAACTCATTCAATATTCACCCGATGTACAAGTTGATCCATGTGAAAAGATGTTCTGAAGTCGAACATGGAAAGACATCGCCTGATTACTAGCTAATGATGTAAGTTGTTAACATGCGCGAGAAGAATCACCGATAATGATGATGACCCTCAAGGTACTACAATACAATTCACGTGGTGTGAATATATGAGTCGATGTTGAACACCACGCAAAATCTTTCGGTTGAAGGCCATTGATGTAAGCCTGTGACTGGAAGTGAGAAACTTGCCATTGAGGCATGCAAGCTTCAAATTACTGAAACGGTTGTTCCTAAGTCAACTTCTTGGATAATGAGCTGATGTTAGCAAGAAGTGACTCGTCATAGGAGGGCCTTAATGAATCCCACATCTATGACACGAAATGAAGCAAATGATTTTGTGGAGGTGAAAATGATCTGATGATACAAGGTTCAGGGTGGTGGTCATGAAAGAATGGAGCGTGAAGATATTGCAACGGATGATGCATTAGTTGAGTTGGTGAATTCTCTGAGTGACTTCTCTTGAGCATATCGGCGACGCTGAAATGGATTGGTAGCGTTAACCCCAAAAATGGATGGTATGGAGGACCAATGGTGATATGACCGATGAACGGAATAACCCAACCCGACTCAATCATGGTGATGGAGTGAAAGTGTCATGTTCAAGAGCGACCTGCTACTAATGAAGTTCTTCAAGTCTTCTTCCCTTTTTCCCCAATCATTGCTGATCAATACCTCTTTATTTTTGTCAAGCTTGAGGAGGATAACATATACTTGTTGTATAATTTGCCCTTCGGGCAAACCTATCACTATGTTTTAGCGAGCCTAGCGAAAGTGAAACTCACTCTTGTTTGTATGGACAAATTTGTCACTATTGTTTTAACGAGTTTAACGACAAAGATAACTTGGTCCTTTTCAGTTTTAGAGAGTCTAAAAAGAGACGAAAATGAAACTCTAGTAGTCCTTTTTCGTAGTATAATCCCTTAAGTCCGAAAAGGTATAAAATAATATGAAAGGGATGACTTTTTTAATCACTTTAACGAGCTAAAAAAGACAAGCGTTCGATCTTTTTGTGTAATGATCCCTTAGGTCCAAAAAGATTAAAATCTAGAGGAGGGATGGCACTTCCAATGAATTTAACGAGTTGGAGAGGCCAATTGCTCAACAATCTTTTTATATTTTACGAGTCTAAAAAGAGCTTAAAAGAGACTCGTTTTTTAGGAGCGAGTGATGTTTTTGGGTAGCAGCTGGTTCTAGGTAAGGTTTGGAAGTTTCTAATCATGGTAGTGTTAAGATGGTGGCTAACAGAATCACTCGTCACAGCTGTTCCTCAAAAGGGTAAACAATCAAGTGGAGGCGTATGATCGGCTAAAAAGTAGAGGTGATGGTAAGGCTCAAAAGCTAATAGCAATGCGATCACAAAGGTTATATACTGAAGGTGGGTTCATTTTTTAATGAGCTTGAACTCTGGGGGAACATATGCTTATTACTAGGTTTATTTTTTAACGAGATTGAACTTTGCGTAATCCTGCTTGTTGCTAGGTTTATTTTTTAACGAGCTTGAACTTCGCATAAACCTGCTCGTTGCTAGGTTTATTTTTTAACGAGCTTGAACTTCGCATAAAACTGCTCATTGCTAGGTTTATTTTTTTAACAAGCTTGAACTTTGCATAAACCTGCTCATAGCCTGGTTCATTTTTTAATGTGCTTGAACCATGCGACAACATATGCTCAGATTCAGTTTCATGTTTACACAAACTTGAAATGAAAAACTATTCTTGTTATAAGTTCGCATGCCCCCAACATAGTGATGAAAATCGAGGTGCATGCCCCCCAAGCTTCATTGCATTCAACGAGGTGGATTGAATGAAGGTTCACTTTCGAGATCTTTGAAAGACTCTACTTGGATTTTACGAGATTGTAATCAAAGACTCGATTTGGAAAGGGAGTTGTTTCATTTTTTAATGAGGTTGACACAATAAAAGAACTATCCTCATAACCCTTGTTTCATTTTGTAACGAGGTCGACACAAGATAAGAACTGTCCTCGATGATCCAAAAAATGGTCAAAGTTCTTCTTAATCTTTGATGATGTAGAAGATATCATATGACAAGTTTCCACTGTGGCCACTTCTGCCAGATTACTCAGAGGCGGTAGGGCGAAAGTACCCATTAAGGCAAGGTCTTTTAGGCCTACTCTGACATTTTGAAGCAAATGAGAGCTTCCATGGATCATTGGAATGCTTCCCGTAACTTGTGAACTATTGGGGAGGAAGGTTTGTTGGTCAACGATTGTAATTCCTCCTTGGAAGGGAAATGCAATCTTTCTAAAATATGTTGACACAACAACAACCATAGCATAAATCCAGGGCCTTCCCAATAGGATATTGTAATCGAGGTTTCCATCGATAACTTCGATGTCAATTTCTATTGTTTTGCTCCCCATTTCAACTTGCAAGTTACTTAAAATCTCATACGGGGTGTATGTTTGTCCATTGAATGCTTTTAATGTTGTTGATGATCTTGACAAGGGTGGTGAGCCTAAAGTTTTCCAGCAACTCATTGACATAATGCAGGTAGATGCCCCCTCATCAATGATTGTTTGATGAACAATTTTGTTAAGGGCTTTCACTTGTATGAAGAAAGCGAGTTGAGCTGGTAACTGAGGTTCATATCCTTTATGATTAAAGGCCACAATATTGGAATCCACTGGGTCAATCCCACCTATTGCTGATAATAGAGCTTGCTTTTGGTAGGGGAAATTTTGCAGTAGTTCAAGTGTCGACATAGCGGATGGCGATTGGGCCAGATCATCTACTATATTATAATTCTATGCTGCTCGAGCACAAGGATTAAATGTCAGTTTGTGTACTACTCCGTTTAGCGGCTTTATTATTAGCTCAGGAATGATGGGTGGCACAACTTCAGTAGAAGTTGTTGTCAATCTACTAGGTTGATCTGTAGCCTTGTTGTTCGACAATTGTAGATTCCCATAATCTTTATTCCTTGTCAATATCAAAGCATCATTTTGCTATTTCAAAATGGACAACATAAGCACTTGGGATGGGGAAGCATTGTCGTTAGCAACCAAATTGGTTTATGGGTTTGGAAAAGGATTAGTCAACACTACTGAGGTATTTTTTCTCTTAAAGAACTTCTTGATCTCAGTTTTATGCGGACAATCTTCCATCCAATGGTCCTCATCGCATATGAGACATGGCCGATTAGGTTTCTTTTGCCCATAAGGGTTTTCATAAGGTTTCTCACGAGTCGAATCTTCCTACTTCTTCTTTTTTTTTTTCCCTTTCTTCTTGCCCCCTAGTTGCTTTGGTTCTTTGCCTTTGTCGGTCGGCACGGCATTAACCTCCGAGGCAGGAAGTTTGTCATTTGCTTTTTTACTGGAAACTGCAAGGGCTTCACCAGATGGGGCCTTTGTAGTTTGCGTACTTGAGGTGCCAATCACGCCATCGCTGGCATGAGAGTCCCTGTTCGATTTAGGAGGAGGAGGAACATAAAATTTTGGTCTAGGAGCATCAGTATTTTTGTCATAGAGCATGCCAAACTGAGTATATATCAAGCCTAGATATTGGGCATGACAAATGACTTGCTCTTCAGTGACAACTCCTCCCTTGGCCACATATTTTGTAATAGAAGGTAACAATGACTTAATAAACCATTCAGCTAGAAGTTGATTAGGAACATAAGTCTTTACCATTCGTCTTCGATGTCACCACTCATGAATATGATCGGATATGTGGGTGGCTGTTGTCTATTTGAAATTGGTAAGGAGCTCTGTTCCTATTTCGTACCCGGACCAGTTAGTGTTCGCTGAAAAGGGCAAAGCCTAATTGAATCATCATTGAGGGTGTTGGACAAACACCACAGATGAAAGGTCATCACATGATTCGATGGATCTTCACCCAGATTTCCATTGAATTTAGGAATATCTAACAAAATTTTATGGGGAATTGATGGCCACCAAGGGGCGTAAGTAATTGGATCATTTGTTAGCCGATTCAGATCTGGTAATTCTAAAGTTGCTACGAAAGGAAACTGTTGATTTAGGTTTGGAGAAGCATACCCAGGATAAGATGGGATTTCCTAAGCAGTAGGTCTTCGCATGCCAGCATAATGTATTTGATGCTGATAACTTTGATAAGGTTGATGGGCATAACCATTATAATATTATTGTTGGTAACCGTTTTGAATATATGGCTGCCCATTACCTACAAAGCTTTATTGCTCAGGTCCTCGGTAAGTGTGGAGTATCAAAGAAGGTATGCTTTGATGGTTATTTCAGTATCTTTTCGTTAGGACTTATAAGCATTTTTGCATTATGAACTGAGAAAATGATAAAGAATTATAACGAAACATGTGAGATTAATATAGAACGTTGATAATTGTCGTTTCCATGTACAGGAGGGAGGAAAAACGAAAAGTGGCCATCCTAAAGGAAAAGACCAAGATGAATTAACTGTTGTCCCTCCGACAGGAGACCGCATGCAAACCAGATCAAAATGGACCAACCCAGGAAAGGAAGCGGAGATACCAGCTCAGCACAGAAAAGAGAAGAAGTAACTCAGGATTAACGATTTTGTGAATCCCTCAGGATCCTTGATCCTGAGGGATCGTTGTTTTATCGATTTCTACATCTAGATGTCTTCGTCGTCACCCTTATATAAGGGATAACATTGTTAGCTAAAGGGGAGATGATTATGCTTTTATGTAATTTCTTTTAAAAGATCAAGACTATGATCATTATGTTCTGTTAAGACTTGCTTTACTGTAATTTTACTTCATGCATTAATACAAACTTGGTTATTCTTTTATCTTTGAGCCTAGATCAACCTTAAGCGGTGTACCCCTGGAGGCTAAGGGCCCGGCCCTGGAGGACACTTGCTCTTGTACCATTACGCGTGGTTTCTGTGTGGTTTGATTATCAACGTAATCTGGTAATCTGACGTGTTTTATAAAGTTTATGTCACATGCTCTATCGTGTTTAATCCATTTAATGTTCCTGCAAACAAAAGTGTTGTATTTACGCTGCATCACGTTACTATTCCTTTAAGTGTTGGTATAATACGGTTTAATCTTCACAGGACACTGTTGTTCCATTACAAAGTTTTTGTGTTATGCGATTGTGCCTTAGCATTACAGAATTTATCTTGGAAGCTCTTATTTTATATTGAATCCTTGAATAATATTGTTTTATCTTGAGATGCAGTCGTATGCTTTCTAATTAGAGTGATAACGGAATCAGACTAAGCATGTCGTGTTTATGTGGGTTTCAGTGTTGTTCCATCATGGATCTGTAGGCAGTGTTGTTCCATTGTGTGTGTACATCTTTAAGAATGAAGGATTGATGTTTGGATTGATGTGATTGAATAGATTCACAGCTTGCTAAACTTAGTTACTGCTCGATTCCTTGATTGTTGCTCATTTCCGAATTGCTGTTCCATTTCTGAATTGTTGTTCTATTGCTGTTCCATTTCAAGGTTGTTGTTCTATTTCATTGCTGTTCTCTTTATCTACCATTTCATTTCTTATTTGTTACGAATGATCTCATGTTGTAGTAAGCATCGGCATCTGCTACCCAGCTCCCAGACCCCTGATCTGTTCTCCAATTTCTTTTCCATCAGTTTCTAGAGGGATGGGTTATTGCTACCGAACCCTTGACTAATACATTGCTTAAAATCTGAGTGTGTGATTTAGCCTTTTGAAGTAGTTAAGTTGTAGACATGCATCAATTTAATTTTGTAGTTTCAAACAGCTGTACTACAAGCATTACTCTGACAAATGCTAAGCCTCAGACTGAGACACTCTTTGAAATAGCAAAATGTTCCCGTATTTACATATTAATGTGAGGTAACTAGAGGTGAAAGAGACCCTTTTTATAGCTCTACATTTTGGCGCCATTGCCGGGGAAAGAGTGTAGGCATTTGTTCTTTTTTTTCAGAGTAGTGTACGAACCTGCTAGAGAAGAATTGGATTTTGAAAACGGAAGGTAAGAACCTATGTGTGGAGCATGTAAAAGCCCTGCTCCTTTGCCCGCTTTCCTGCAGATTTGCTGCTATTTGCTTAAGTAGGATTTAGTAGTTAAATTGAGTGCATGACTAAGCAAAAAAAGCCAGAGAAAAATTCCAAACCTTTACCAAAACCAGAGAAAGCTAAGGGGCCGGTGACCCTTGGTCGATCAACCTTCATAGACGAAATCTTTAAGAAAGCCGAATCTCAGTCCTCAGTAGGACCCAGGAAAGTTACTTCCAAACAGCCTACTAGCTCCCTTCAGGCCACAGGTTCACCATCTGTAGCCTTTGCTGAGGTGCATAGTTAAACTAACGAACAAGACTTTCAAGAAATTGAAAATTCTATTCCAGAGCTATTGTAGGAAGGGAATTTCAGTAATCTTTGTGAAGGAGAAGGAGAGACAGGGGAAACTGAGGAACTGAGATCTCCTCTTAGGATAACTTAGCCATTGAGCAGCCCAGACAAAGGGAGTGCTGCAAAAAATACTATTGAAGGGACCCAATCTCCTCAGTCAAAAGTCCTAGATAAAGGAAGTGCTATTAAAACTATTCCTGTCAAAGCCATTCCCTCTCAACCTAGGAACACCCTCCTAGATATTCCAGAAGGTTATTGGCATATATTTGACTCAATGGCTCAAAATCAGCGAAACACCCAAACCTCTACATTACAATACCCCATAGTGGATTCTGCAGCAAATGCCCCCATGAAAGCAATCCCCCTTCAACATATCCCTACATTTCACGGACTTACATCAGAAGACCCGGATGCATTTTTATTTGAATTTGATGTACTATGTATGGGATATGATTACACCACTGACCCCTAGAAACTAAAACTATTTCCCTCTACACTAAAAAGGGCTGCTTTAAGATGGTTTATGGGATTAGGTGGTGGGGTTATAAATAACTAGGAACAAATGAAAGAATCTTTTCTAAAAAAATATCAGGACTATTGCAGGTCTAAAGAACTGAAAGATGAAATATTCCAGATGATATCTAGACCAAACGAAACATTAGAAGAGTATGTGGAAGGTTTCCAGTATAATCTACAAATATCTCCCTATGCATCACTGCCTTTACCTGATAACGTGTTAAAAACAGTATTAATAAGGGGCATGAAGGAACAATGGATCGAAACATTAAACATTATGGGAAAAGGGGATATTTATCAGGAAATTTTTGCTGACATAATTGATTTATGTATCAGGAGTTCAAGAGGCAGCACACGAATCAAACCGGCGGAACATGATCGGTTTGTAAGAGAGAATAAAATCCCATCAGAAGGAGTAACGCGTGTAGAAACTGGAAATTTATTAGAAAATTTTAAAACTGATATACTAGGGACACTGACTACACAATTGGATGTTTTGCAAACCAAGCAAAAGCAAATGGACGCAGAACAGAATTTGGCAATCTTCTGCCCTAGATGCAGGAAGAAGCATAGCCATAAGGAGTGTCCACTAGATGCAGTCCAAACATGCGCCATCTATACAAGGGATCACTCTACGGAAAGTTGTCCCTCACTACTTGGACTGAAAGCAGTATATAAGGAGGCAGAAGAAGAGCCAGAAGCGGTGTATTTTCTCAACCAGCGCTGTCAGTGGCAGCCGCGACAAACTAGTATGTTTCTAGACCCAGCTTCTTGTTTTCAGTCTCCGTAGTATAATGATCAATAGTATAATACATGGTAAAGTCAATTTCAGCCTTCATTTCCAAACTGGTCACCACAGTCATATCCTTCTGCAAACCCATGGCTGAATCAAACGATCCAATCTAGTTGGTTGAATCCTCCGTATCCCCAACCATATTGGCAAAACAACCCATATCCACCACAAGGGGCTCCCCTTACTTCACAAAGCTCAGCCTGGCAGACTAACTGGTAGAGACCAACGTTAGCCAGTAGGAAATATCCCCCTCCCTCAACCTACACTGCCAGCTTTACAGCAAAATCCCCAGTCTAATCTATTAGGTTCCCACCCTAACCCCCTTATTTATGTAATGGGATCACGTCATAGTCAAGAGTCAATAAAGCCCATATTGATAATTGTAAGTGGTTAATCCGCAATTAATAACGGAACCACAGTTAGTTGCAAATGGGCCGTAGTATTAGATAGATGGTATTATTAATACCACGGTATTGGCCTGTGGTATTGCATGTATGAGTCATATATAAAGGATAGAGATTCCCTACGACGAGCATCGTGTCTTATTTTGTAATCTAGCTCTGCTCTATTGGAGGTTGCCCCCTCGAAGAGGCAAGTGAACATTACTCTCTGAATAATAAAATCATTGCTATTCTGTGTTCTGGGTACCGTTTCTTTGCATATTCTGTATTTGGGTATCATTTGCAGGTTAAGAGCATAACAAGTGGTATCAGAGCACTTTCCATGGCTCGTGGGATCTCCATTTCATAGCAAATTTTTTTTGGCTAGAGACGTGTTCTAGCGTCTTTAAACCACGGGATCTATCGTTGAGCGCATAAATATGCGAATTTGGGGAGGCATGCACGCAGGAAATACAAGAGGTGGTCACGTCTGTTGGACTCCCTTGTAACCCCTGTGGGTACCCCTTCGAGTAGTAGCGCATTAGACAGAATCGCGCACGGACTGTCTTCCACGTACCCCCTGGG